>JAEQBH010007835.1:0-103823 GCA_016808115.1 Tetrastigma voinierianum | reverse complement strand
AAATATATTTTAATCAAAATAAACTTTTTTTTAATAAATAAATATAAATATAGGAAAGGAATATCAAAAAAATTCAAATTTAATTGATATTATGATTCCCTACGGCCTCAAAATAATTTTTAATTACTAATATTTATGTAAAAATACTCATCGATATATCCGTAAAATTTAAGTACAGATATATTCATCAAAACCAATATTTTCATATATATATATATATAACCATGCATGCGAATACAATAAGAGAAACAACTAATAAGAAGGTTTGCTAAGAAACCAATTCAATAAATCACTAAAACAAAATATATCACATTATTCATAGGATGAGAAACAACTTATATATAGGATGAAACACAAATCCCAGTTAATATTATCATTTCTTCATATATATATATATATATATATATATATATATATATATATATATATATATATATATATATATATATGCCCCACGCATAAAATACATCAAACAAACTTGATCGATCTTAATCCCATAGGCCATATCTAATCCTTAGCATTTTTATTTTTATTTTTATTTTGAAAATTCTCTTTAGAAAACTATGATAACACCATCCAGTACCCTTTGAGTCATCTCAAGGGCAAATAATAAATTCCTTTGTCAAATAATCATATTTAAAATGTTATAAATGCGTTAGATACCTGCAAAATAGTCACTATAAAAGAGAAATGGATATTGAATTATAACTTTAAAATATGCATTATATGTGAAACCCCTAAAATCCGACTTTTCGAAAAGAGCAAATGGCACTCTTGGCCAAAATCCGATTTTTTAGATCCTGATACTTAAACGACTCCACTGAATCGCCTCGCGAATCTAAATACTAACACGCCGACTCGTCGACCCCAAGCACAACGACTCCACGTTTTCGAGGCACCGAGAGTAGTGTGGGACACTTGGCTCAATTGAGTGGCTCAAGATGAAACACATGTCGAGTGGAGATCTAGTCAAACAAATAGCATAAGTGGGACCCATAAGAGACATGTGGCAACACATGATTGGAAGAAAATCCACTGGGCATGCTGACAAGCGATAAGCAGAATCCAAAGTTGTCTTAAATTTGGGCTGATACGTGGCAAGCGAGAGGACATCTCACTGATTTCTATCTTCTCCCCCAACAAGTTAGAGAGGGAATGAGAGAGAGAAAGGCAAAACCAAATTGGAAGAAGAGTTGCAGAGAGACTCCACATTCTCTAAATTTCGACAATCAAACGACTCCAAGCCAGCGAGTAAGATAAGAGTTCATCCTCACGCAAGGCTTCGCATAGAAAACCGGAGTCAGAGTTTTCAAAACTCAAAGAGGTAGGGTTTTTCCTACTTGGTTTAATCCGTCTGCTGACCATTCAAATGGTACGGCCGGTGAGGCCGCGGAGTGGCCGTAGAACCGCCCTAAGACTTCGGGACGCTAAGGTCAAGATTCCCCGGATCAAGTTTGCACAGCCTGGACCGATTGGGACTAAGCAATTGTCCTTGTGTGCCATTTATGTGTTGTGAGTTAAAATGAATAATGGTGTCGGGTTGTCTCGCCTCTACGGAATGTTCGTCAGAGCTAACCACGGGAAGCCGCTATCAGGCAAGACACATTAACCTACTTAGAACTGGTTTGGGTAGGAAACAAAGGGATTTCGGGTAGTGAGTCCCTAGGTAATCGCACCTACATCAAGAACTCTGATGTTAGACTTTAAATTCTCAAATCTGACTCAGAGAATGCTTATGGTCCGTCATTCCTAACGCCTAGCATGGCTCTCCGCCTGGTTAGCCACTCGGATGGGAACAAACCAAGCCCTGATGGGGTCACCTTTTCACCCAGATGGGCTCCACCCCGCCGGTCTAAGCTCAAGTTGTGGTCAGCGGTGGACCCTCCAACTTCGAAGGTCATAACTTCTTCGTCCGAACTCCGTTTCGAGTGTTCTTAGACTCTATGAAAGCCCACTCGAGTCAAGATTCCAAACTGTGATTCAGGAGTGCAAGTAAAGGGTACCGGAGCTGGCCGAAAGGGCTCCCCGCGCATCGTAGGCCGTCCTCTGCAAGGTCAGCTTAGTCATGTGTGACCTCCAACTTCTAAGGTCATAACTTCTTCGCTCAACTCGATTCAGTGTTCTCGACTCTATGGAAAGCCCATCGAGTCAAGATCAGCAGCCCATATTCTTGCGGAGGACATCGGGAAATCGGGTCGGTTAGTGCTGTCCCAAGTAGTCAGGTGTGAATAACATGCATTGTGAATTCTTAATATATATATACGTTTGATATGTATTAACATGATTTATTGTGAAATGCATATTGCATTTCATATGCATCGGGGGCAACCCCAATGCGAGGTTTTGTGCCGCATGACATGAAAAAAATATGGTTGTTAAAATGAATTCTTGCGAATATTTTCCCAAGAATTGCTTGAGAGTTGTCCAACAAATTTCATCTCTTGAGAAGACACATGATTGTTTTGGAGAGTTATCCAACAATTCACCTCGGAGGGTTGTCCAATAGAATTTTATTGGAAAATGGTATTATGTTTTCAGGAACAAAAACCTTTTGTTTTGAAAACTGTGTACCTCACACTTGGCTTAGGCATGCTTGAGGGAGTCGGTGAAGGCTCCGATATGTGGGGTGAGTGAGTCACATTCCTCATCCATAGCATATAGATACTTGAGTGTGACTCAGATGTTTTACTCGAATGTTCGTGTGTCGTATTGAACACTTAGCGGGGAGCAAACCCTCGTAGAGATTATCACTCACCGGGCTTTACTCACCCCTGTCGTGGACCCTCAGTACGCAAAGAAGGCCGTGGCCCTCGAGGCCTGGAGTGGCCGCCAGCGGCCAAAATATGGCCTTGAGAAGAATTTTTGTAAAATATATTAGAACAATCTAGTTTTAATATATTTTCGTACAAATTATAGAAGAGTCAGGACATCAAACTCTCAGAAATATTATAAGAAACGGTTGCCAGAAGAAAAAAATATACGTAAAATGGGTCTCGATATATATGAGACATGTGAGTGTGATATCTAGAGCACCTCGACATTCACACAAGTTTCATGCGTTAATCTGTTGTCAACGAAACCCCGTGGATGTGGGCTCACACTATAAAAAGAGAACAAATATTTAATCATAACTTAAAATATGCTTCATCTGCTCTTCTTTAACCTCTTTCCTCAAGTAAATAGGTGATTTCTTTGTCATCACTGCCATGAAATCAATTTTATATGCATTTTTTTTTTCATTTTCACGCTAATAAAATGGTTCTTCCAAAAATAATAAATATTTATGTCCTATCTTTTTTCACAGGTTGTTTCATCGCCTTTAAGGCTTACATTTAGCTTTTTTTGTCGCCGTCTTATTGCAAGATCCGATTTGTCATCGTCTTGTTACGACGATATGCTTTTTGTCGACTTGTTGTGACGTTTTATTTGTGTATAAGGGTGATTCAAATGTATTAAAAAGAAATTTGGATATAATAAATTACGTGGGCATTAGTATGTCAAGCACTGGAGTTTTAGATATTTTAGTCACTATATTATCAAATTTATAGACTTTATACCGATTTATTATACTATTAACTTGGATATTTTTTCATAATTTATGATTTTTAGTATTTTGTATCTTAGATCTATTGATCAATTGCAAATTTAGATCTATAAAATTATTTTTCCTTTCATAAAAAGAACTTTAAAATATGCTATTATTGGATGAGGGAAAATGAGGTAAAAACATATTTGTATTAACTTAATTATTTTAATACTCAAAAGTTAATTTTTATTTCAAATTATCGTATTAAATTATTTTATTATAATTTTTTAATATATTTAATGATTTAAATTAAGTTATTGAATGATATTAAATTGATTTATTAAACAGTCTCTCAGACTTGAAAGTAGAAACAAACACTTCCTTGCAAAGCCTCAAAAAGTGAAAAAAAATTGGAGCTAGGGATTTTTGTTGATATACCTTCTACTGATGTTTGAATGTGGGTTAGTGATTATAAGATGAGGAGATTTTGAATGATAATCTGTTTGCAAGTAATTATAGGAAGTGTTTTTGAAAAAAAAGAGTTGAGGAAATTTTATAAAACACTTTCAAAAATATAAAATTACAAGATTGAAATATCACTCATGGTGACTTTAAAAAAAAAAACACTTGAAAGGTTGTGACGCCCCAAAACCCGAGGGTCCCGTTGACAACCATCAACCTGCGGAAACCTGTGTGTCTCATATCATGAGACCCATACATGAGTAAAATGACCCAATAGGGCCCATCATCCATACTCGTCTATATAGTTACCAAAACCATACATTTCTTTATACATCCGCAGTTATTACATCACTCTTAAAACATATATTAAAACTAGTTTTGTTCTAATATATACACAAAACATGAATCAAGGCTACGCTCACCCCGCTCATATCCCGCCTCTAAGGAGCGCCTCGCCCGCCCGCACCGTCATGTACCCGAGCGGGGTCCCACGACGGCAGAGCTAACGCCCCAAGTAGAGATAATCCTACAAGGGCTACTCCCCTTGGCCACATAGGTGAGCATGCAAATAATCATTTCAATACTAAACCAACAACCAATCCGTGCATACATGTTGTCCTATCATGGAAAACTACATGCATGTATGAGACGACACTCTACATGCCCCATGTACCGGGTCAACCTCCGACCCACCACCTAATGCAAGTGCCAATGGGAAATCAATACCGAGTCAGTCCCGACTCCCATCTCACAACCCATAGTCTATGTGATATTTATTTAATCGTTTCGTGTATTTTTGGGCAACAGAACTTTTCGGGGTCTCACCATGGGTCTCTTACACCCTCCGACATTTTTTGCGCTTTCACCGGCGGGATACGCGGTTTAACTGTGTTTTCAGCTTTTCACCCGAGGGGGTATCTATCCCCTACTTGCTACGCCCCCGATACATTTCATTTTCCATTTTCATTTAACACTGTGAACTCAATTGACTTCGTCCCATTCCAAGACTCCTGCTGTGCTCCGACACTCCCGCTGGGTGCTTCTAAGATTCCTATTTCTAAGTGTTACGACTCCCGTCGCGTGGTTAAATAATGTTTTAATTGGTGCCCAAAGACTTCCCGCCGGTGCTACTACATTCCTCGCTGAGCAGCATGCTCGACGGCTCCCGCACTCCCGCCTGCTACCACTCCCGCCGCAGGCGCACACGCCCCGCATCGGTGCTACTCACCCCAAGATCAGACAGACACCTTCGGTACTTATCATCGCGTCCTACCATTTATGATCGGGTCTGTGAATGGTCGCATATACGACAAGACACCGAATAAAGAATAAGAGTAAAGATCCGAATGTATCTTGTGATCCGACAAGTTCTCAGTAGCATCTACGTACTCTATATTCGCAGGTCCCGCCGTACCACGGCACACCCCTCTGCCTCTCGATTGTTCTCGCGTACCACGGGTACTCCTCAGATTTGATTGCCTGCACTCCTACTGGAGTCCCTAATGATACAAGGCCCGTTATAATTATAAGTTCGAATAAGAATAAGCTCTCGCACCTCTTACTGGGAGTCCCGAATGAACATACGTCTGTTATAAGTATAAGTTCTGCATAAGAAGAAACTCCTGTGAATTCCTACTTCTGAGGTCCGAATAAGTATAACCAAGAGGTACCTACGGTACTCTGCATTTCGAAACAAGTATAAGTCCAAAGAGTACCTAAGGGTACTCCCATATCAAGAAATAAGTATAAGCTCTGTGAGGTACCTACTACCTTCGACGGTAAAATAAAGTACAAGTTCAGAAATAAGTATAAGTCCAAACAGTAACTACGGTTACTCCGTATAATGAATCCGTGATCCTGCACTCCATGAAAGACTAATGTCCTGTGATCCCGTAGAAGTCCGATCCGACCTCAGATGTGATACGATCCCGACCGTTCGACCATCGCACTACGAGCATCTTCGCGACAAGAATAAGATCCGTAAGACAAGTATATACTCAAGACATGTATAAGATCCGAAATACATGTATAGTTCTCAGAATACATGTATAAACCGAAATACATGTATATGTCTGCAATATTAGGATAAGATCCGAATATCAGAATAAACTCAGAAGACAAGTAAGATCCGTAAGACAAGGATAGGCTCAGAAAGGGCAAGCATAAGGATACAAGTACTAAAATAAGTTCTCAGAATACCTACGCACCAGACTGACAAACCTCGTGAATACCTACGGGTACTTTCTCGTATAAGGATAAATTCTATAATACACCAAGATACTTCGTAATCTCTCGTGATACCTACTGTACCTCCGAACATATGTAAATCTGTAGGATAAGTATGAGTTCCAGAACTCCTGGGCTGGATATCCGAACAGATATAAATACCAATACGTGTTTAAGTAACCTCCAGATAAGCATAAGTTCTCAGAACTCCTACAAGAGATCCGGATAAGTATCGACCGACGTGTCTCAAGTAGATGTCCTGAGATCTCGAATAATTCATTATAAGTCCAAGACAAGTAAATGCGATAAGTCCTAAAAGTAATATATATCCTTTGGGAGATTTGAATAAGTATACGTCTAATACTACGAATCTGAATAAGTATGTGTCATACGGGAGATCGGTATAAGAATAAGTCTGCTATAAGTAGAAGATATGAATGCTATAAGTATAAGATCCGAATAAGATTAAGCCTACTATGAGTATAAGATCCGAATAAGATTAAGCCTGCTATGAGTATAAGGTCCAAATAAGAATAAGTCTGCTATAAGTGTAAGACCCAAGTAAGTATAAGTTTGTTATAAGTATAAGTAAAAGTTCAAATTCAAAGATACGAGATGTTAACAAGCATAAGTTTGTTATAAGGATAAAGTATGTATGCAAAATTGTTATATTGATACAAGTATACGTATTACTCGTTATATGAATTCCTCGAAGACTCATATCTATTAATGCTTTATGTGATTTATGATTCAAGATAAATGCATGTATTTCAGATAAGATATGTTTCCCACTAAGCGCAAAGCTTAGCACGGTTTTTAACTGCAAGTACGTGAGAAGACGCCCGAAAAACATCCGCATACAACCGGGCCAACACACCGCAGTGGTTCACTGCGCAGTCCTTCAAGGCTCAATATGAAATCGAATGTAAAGTTGTTTTAGTATATGTATAAGTAAATGACCCGCTTATATGTGTCAGATTTTGATGGACACCAATTCTATGGGTAGTTCTTTTGATTCCGATATAATATTTTGATTCTCGTTATAAGACGCTGTGGGCTATACCTTACGTATAAGTTTCGACTCGAGAAAAATCGTGTAAAGAGTCCCGCCGGCTATTACGACCCTGTCGACATCCAACGGATTCGGCCCGAATCTGGGTGTGACACCGCCCTTACTTCCAGGCTCATACCATAGAAGTTCCAACACACCTACGGCTAAGGTTACATAAACTTAGATTCCTAAGGCCGGGATGAAGGGCTATAGAGCTGGAGCGAGTTCACATCAAATACGTTTAAACTCGTAATAAAGGGCAGGTCTTAGCCGACTGGCCATGGAATTCACCTCGGGCCGAAACCCGCCGAGAACGCTCAAACAATGACCGACCTCCCCATCCGAAACTCTCTATGGATCCCCTCAAATGCACAAGGAGCTGAGCAGTCTAATCCCTGACCTCCGTATGAACAGACATTGAGTACGCACTCAGATTCAGATTCCAAGCCTCCAACAATGAGGCCGAGTAATGAGGCCACATACAGCCTCCCAACCTCGCCCATTCATCGAAGTCGACCGCCACCGGAGGTCCCACAAAGAACTCCCAACCGGTATGAGACAAATAAGACACCCGCGGCGCCAAAAGTGGCTGGGATGATCCTATACCCCAAAAGGTGCCTAGATTTATTGAAAATTGCGGCTTGCTTAGGTCGACACGCCCCCAGAGCGTAGAACTCCCGAGCCGACGCCTCGCAAAGTTGGGCCGACAGTACAAAATTCTTACAGAAGACCTCACTGTGTCAACACTGAATACCCGGCGAACCCCTCTATAGATCTCTGCACGGAAAGCTCTTGCGGCTCGTCCGAAATGAAGCTGGATGGACCCCATTCGGGATTATATATCAGACGATTTCTACCCGACGACCCGAAGAAGCAAATTAAAATCGATCGAGGTCGCCGCGATTCACTGGCTAATCATGCGGAAGTCAGATGCTTTGAGGTTTCTTTCTACACCCATCCTTAAATGCATCATGAAAAGACACCGAGCACGTGCTGGCGGAAGTACACGAAGGTATAAGGAAATCATGATTACCTGAGTTTCTGCATTAGCAGAAAGGTCTTAAGACAGTGATACCATCGCCCACAATACTAGAGACAACCGACCGGGTCGTGAATAAGACCGCAGAGCATGCCAAGATCTCACGCCTCCCATCAGCCCTTGACATCAAACACATAAAGCCCCCGCCTTTTCAACAATGGGCTCGGACGGGGACCCTCGCCCATCAGCAACAATGCAATTCATCATCTGCCGCAAAGGGATTACTTCACCGGGCGGGCTGAAGCCTAACCTTGGCCACAATCACGCAATTAAGATACGCAATTTTGTGTGGCGACATCATGGTGCATGTTTGGCATCCCAAGAGCCCCGTATCGATAGAATCTAGTACAATTTTTGACAACGCTAAGTTCGTAGATTTATGCGCCGAGAGCTCTAATTAAGAATTTATTACTGCCTCCAAAGACATCCGCAATCTAATGGTTAGGCCGAAGTCACCATCAGAATCCTTAAGGCCGCTTGAAGACCAAATTGGAAAAAGATCTTAAAGGAAAACGGGTAGAATATCCCGAGGTGCTACAGCTCACAGACAACATTGTCATTAAATCCGGAAACCCCATTCGCCTCTAGCCTGCACTCAAGCAAAGAGCCCTATCGAGGTCGGATTAAAGTCCCTAAGGATCGAGTTAAGAATGCTGGGAACAAAAAAAAAAAAAAAAAATGACGAGGCTCTCCGTCTAAATTTGGATCTTCAGGATGAAAAACGTGAGTGTGTTCTACATGCATCACTATCAAAGGAAGACACGACGAGGTACTACAACCAAAAGTCAAACCTGTGAGCTACATGCCTGGGATTTATTCTTAAAGAAGCCCCCGCTACCTAGGAAGAATCCAAGACACCTAAATCTAGCCCCAACCGGGAAGGCCCTACATCATATCTCGAGCCGTCGACTGTAACCACGAGCCCAAACAGAGAGGGAAAATTCTACATCATGCTCGGAATGCGAATATTCAAATGTTTTTATCAAGAAACATCTGGGCTTGTAATCTTAAATAAAGCATTATCAATTTTCGTGATGACGAAGCCGAGCATTTACATCGTTATTTTTGCTAGGACGCCTCGCATAAATGCATACAATGCTTCGAAGAATTACATGCAAATGTAATGAGAAAGTTCATAGTCATAAAGAAAAAGTCTCTTTATTCTAATCAGGTTACATTCAATTACAATTTACGGTGTCATCATTACATTTTGAAGCACACAATACAAGCAAAGCCTCCTCAAAAAAAAAAAAAAAAAAAAGGGAGAAGAAAGGAAAGAGGTGGAAAAGAGGAGAAGAAGAAAAAAGGGATGGAAAGAGTTTGTGCGGAAGAGGGAGAAACAGATGTGGAAGAAAAGAATAAATAAAAAAGGGGAGAATAAGATGTAGAAGAAAAGAAGAAATAAAAAAGGGGAGAATGAAATGTGGAAAAAAGAAGAAAGGAAGGAAGAGAGAATGAAGGAGGCGAGGAAAAGAGACGAAAGGAGAGGAAGAGGAAGTGCAATTAAAATAGAGAAAGTGGCACAAGAAATGTACCGCCTCCTCAGACACATTCCAAGACGGTTGTGGAATAACATGACTCCCATAAAGGGGAGACTAGGAAAACACAACTCCCACAAGCTTAAGTCCAATAAACTCGAACCGTAATCTGTGTGGATCCCCGCTAAGACGACCAAACTTCACGCCCATCTCGCTGATTTCGCTACGCACCAAAAGAGGCAGAATATCCAAAGTATAAACCCCATAGCAATGAAGCCGCCATTTATACGAGGGCCAAAGCACTCGGAAATTCGCACAAACGTTTCAAATTCTCCATAAATCAACATTAAATATGCTCGCACCTTTCCAAGAAAAATCGTAAGGCGAATGGTCGTGACGCACAACCACTGGACGAATACCATCTACTGCGACAAAGCACGCAAATGTGAGCCGATCGCCGCCGGATCGCCAACAAGGTCTCGCCGCCGAGCCCACTAGCTCACTTTGACGAAGTTCATCTTACTCAGACAAAGCCATGCAACCCAGAGTCGATCAGCTCGTCGAATCACCGCCACCAAGGCCCTTCAACGCCGAGCTCCAAGATCTCACTTCGACGGAAGTTCATCTACCAAGATAAAGCCACGCCAGCCTGGGGAGTCGATCGCCTTAGTCGGATCGCCACCAAGGCCTCAAACGAGCCCGCTAGGGCTCACTGACCAGCTCATCTACTCGCACGTGCCACGCCAGCCTCGCAGTTAGATCACCAGTCGGATCGCCACTCAAGGCCCTCAACGCGCCGAGCCTGGGCAGAGCTCACTCGACGAGTTCATCTACTCGCACGTGCCACGCAGCCCTGGGGAGTCGATCGCCAGCTAGATCGCCACCAAGGCCTCGCCGAGCCCAAGAATTTCCTCACTTCGACGAAGTTCATCTATCATTCGTGCCACGCAGCCTCAGAGTCGATCAAAGACAGCTCGGATCGCCAACAAGGCCCACTGTTTCAAGAAATTTCACTTTGACAGTCTGCCTACTCGCGACAAAGTCATGCAACCCAAGAGTCGATCACCAAAGAGACGCCTAACAAGGCCTCGCCGCCTGCAGAGCCCAAGAAACACTTCGACGAAAGTGTTCATCTTACCTCAGATAGGTCATTGCAAAATTACGACTCGGGATCGCCAAAGCTATTCAAATTCGGCAAGGCCAACGCCAAGAGCCCAACAAACGCTTGATCGGACTTCGAATATTCTACTCAAGCCATGCACTTCTAAAAGTCCTGCTTTAGCCCAAAGCAAGAGTACCTCATGAGCTTCTCCCTCGCCGGCTCGCTCAAGAGCTCAACTTTTCAACTCTACATCCCATCAACTATCCAACTCGGACGTTCAAGTTAGGCCATGCAGCCAAGAAATTGATACAGATCATGAAGAATAGCGCGGAGTGCACAAGTAAAGACGAAAGTGATGAAATAAAAAAAAATGAATATTCATTAAGAAAAAGGCCACACACACACACACACACACACACACACACACACACACACATATATATATATATATATATATACGTTAAGATTATACATCGTAAGAAGGAGTGAGCCCGCAGGGGTATCTGCTCTCCGGCATGGTCTCCATGAGAAAGACTCTCGCCTCCCCCGTCGCTGGGGTGGAGGCCGAAGTCAAATCTAAATCCGGATAAGCTGCTAGCGTACTTCCGCAAAAGCCGAGCCACCCGGGCCCACCGGAGCACCGGCTCGTCCCTCAATCTTCCTATAACTCGTCCGCCACTGAGCAACCAAAGTTATTTGTTGATGAAGGTCCCCACACAAGCCCCCGGGTACCTCGGGCCAGCTCACGGCCGGCGTACGCGGGCTCTCGCGACGAGCCCCGCTCAAAGAAATACCGCCTTATCACGCAGGCCGCCTTTGATCGCACGCGCTCTTCCTGGGGACTCAAGCTCACTGGGATGAGAAGCTCATCCCTAACCATCTCGAGGTTCAGCATTGAGCGCATCAAGTCTGGCCCCAATTTCAGCAAGTCATTTCAGGCAAACAGAATCATCTCAACCTCCTGAACTACCTTTCTGGCCATCATAATTCTCAAACTCGTGTCGGCCCATCTTCTCCACTCCTACCCAGCACCCGCCGATGTGGTGTGCTTCAAATCAAATTTGAGCTTCACCGCCTTCTCTACATACGTTGCACCCGACCTCGCAGCCTCACCAAACAGACGTGAGGGAAGCCACCCGCCTCAGAAGTTCCTGGGCCGCTGCATTGACTTCGCTTGCTCAGCCTTTTGCCAACCCTTCTAAATGAGTAGCCACCCGCACACCCATAGAATCAACATCCACGTGTGTTGACACTCAACCTCAAAATGGAATCGACACGACAAGGTACGGAACTTACGAGGCGAATTTCTGAGATGTGGCCAAAGCCTCATCAATCCGGCAACAAGACCGACCTCTCGAGATCGAATCCTTAAGAATGGATCGAGACCGGCGCCACGCGAGTTCGCATTAAGAAGCAAAGAGTCCCCCCGTCGCCTAATTTCTCGATTCGACTTTCCTCCTCAACTCTTCCGCCTTCGAGGTGCGGACCTAACACCTCGCTGGCGATTCCGCACAAGAATGGGCATGACCACCAATCCACGGCTCAACTACCCTGGGCACCCAAGGGACCTTTGTCTTGCAGCCAGACTCCGTAACGGGCCGCTAACTCAAGATCAGAGGAGCTCAACCCGAGGCGCACCGCGCCGGCTTCCGATTTCTGACCGAAAGTATACTGAGAAGACGAGGATCGCCCCACTCCCGGACCTTTGACCGGTTTGACTCGATCTTTCCTAACGGAGTCCAGGTTTTTCGCTTCACCGGGAGCCCCGGAAGCCATCGCCTCCAATCGAGCCGCAGTTCTCCCTTAGTGGGTTTAGCAGCGGAGGGCCCAATGGGAGAAACTTTCATGGTGGAAGGAGGCGAAGGCCTCAGCGCTAGAAGCGAGCGCACTGAGCCTCGCGGCCAGAATATCCTACTTGATCAGCTCCGCGTAAGGACGAGGAGGACACTCAGCCAACGCCAGCGCTATGGCATTATCTTCAGCGCTAAGATCAATTCGAGCACTTGAAAAGCATGTAGACAGCACAGAATCATAAATACCCAATGACCTCACACAAGTTATACCAAAAACAGAATGAACACTCACGAAGATTCTCGGGGGTGGTCCAAGCCACCTAAACGCCCAGGGTGTCGTCCTTGTTAAGAGGGTCATATTCCTAATATTTCTAATTACGGCCACTAACAAAGAAGTAGCTACCCCTTCCACACCATGGAAGAGGGAAGATCGTAAATCACCAGAGGAGCGCCGTAACGCCAGAAAACAGAGATAGAGGAAGCCCTACGGTCTCCTTCTGCCAAAAGATAAAGAGCAGGCTTCACACCGGGACACCGAGCCCCGTCCCTAAAGAAACCAATGTACTAAACCAAAAAATACCCCAACCATTAGGCTCGAGTGAGAAGGACTCGACATCAAGTGTCGTAAAACCCCTTTATGAAGGGACGCAGAGAGCGAAGACCCACATCGAAGGCCACTTCCAAAGAAGCACACCATCTTAGGCACCAAACCACATAAAGGGTCAAAAAAGCTAGGACCACACTCGAACACCAAAGGGAGGCCAGAACACCTGGAAAAGGTGGCCCTTATACGGTGGACCGACCTTGCTGCCCCACGCTTAAAGCATGTCGAACGGCGATCTTAGGTATTCGAATCTCCAGATATCCCGCGATCGTGTCTACTTCTCTCCTTACCCTCGTCCGAGGAAAAGGCGCCCAGGCATCTCGCCAAGTTCAACCCCACCCGACCGGAGCCTGGAGGTACGCGCCATTGTCTTAACCCAAGTGAACAAGAGTCACCGCTAACGCAAGAAAGAAGAAGAGCGACCCACCCATGATGAAAATAAATAATGAAAACAAAACTTGGCTAACCTAACCCTAGCGCCCTCGGGTCGCATTGCTCGAAAAAGAGACCAAGGGAGATAAAGACGTTGAATGGACCTGTGAATGGCAATAGAAAACTATCCCAAGAAAGACGCCGTAAAAGATCTCTCTGCACAAAAAGGTTCGCATTGCAAGACCAAGAGAGAGGGAAGTCCGAACTAGCTAAAGGCAAAGAAAAAGGTCTCGTGGATCGGGAGCACACAAGACGTAGGATCTACGAAAGAAACGTATGGAACCGAAGGGAGGAGAAATGAGCGCGAAAAACCGAAGAGTCATCATTATCACAAGACATAGACCTACAAACTCAAGCCCTAACTAACCTGAAATTCTCGAGCAGACATCGTGAAATCAGACCCGATATGAGAAACGTTATAGCCCTTACCCACGTCCACCGTACACTAGGGCTGGGGGGCAACTGATAGGGTTTGAAAAATAAGGCTCACAGCCCACTGCTAAAGCCCAGCAAAGAGGCGCCCCAACGAACACCCAAGTCCCTGGCCATTAACCCAAAATGAGAGCCCAGTCCGCTTATCCCAAAGGATGATAACAGGGGTAGTTGGGAAAGCCCACGACCCACAAACCAAACTGAATCCTTTCAATATGGAAAATAGAATAATCCCCAATAACGTCTTACCCTTCAAATCAAACTAAATCTCACCAGCAAGGAAGGAAAGATAATTCACGATATAACAGCTCATCATGCAGATCAAGCCGGATCCCCCCAATAAGGAAGGAAGATCATCCTAAATAAATCGTTTTTCTATATCCTTTACCGAATCTAATACCGATAAAGGCAAGTAATACCCCATCTAATGAAAAGAATCCTATTCACCATCCCATCGAAAACATATACTATAAATACAAGGCCACCCCATGGTGAAAGGTACGCAAACATACTGAACATTCGCCCTGCTAGCCCATCTTTCTCTCAGAAAGAATCGATTTCCTTAGGCACTCCGAGCGGTTACCGGCGGCTTCTCCTCGCGACCCTTCTTCTTTGCTACGTATGAAAGACCACGTCCGTATCCCGCAAAACCAACACCGCAGCCATCCCCATTTCTCGCTTCGACGATCCAGAGCTCGCAGATCACTTAGCAAAGCAACCAGTCCGACCCAACGACCCTACACGCCCAAATCCCACTTCGGTTGAAAAAGGCATCAAGAACATATTTTAAAATTTTAAGGTATGATTAGTTAAAGTTTTGGAAAACTGTTTTACATTCTCAAAATAAGGAGAACAAGGAAAATACAGAGAATATAGAAAACAATAAGTTCAATGAACAAGAACAATTTTCAGAAAACAACAAAATGGTGTTTTTGTGTGTTTTCAAACTGTTCTCAAGAATAGAATTTAAAAACAAGAATAAATAGTCCCTTTTTAATTATTCTTAGGATTTTTTTTCTTAAGACTCATATATTAAAAATAGTTGCCTTGATTTAATTTTAATGTTTATACAAACACATTACACTTATTTATAAAGCAAAGTTTTCAAATTACACATTTTTTTTCTTGTTATTTAATTTGTTAAAAGATTTACATAAAATATATGAAAAAAAACTTTGAATATATCGAAAATTGGCTTACGGATAACGTAGTTCCACTCGATGATAGAGCCCGGACTGCCCCAATCACCGTCATGCAGATGACATTTCTGAATCTTTTCAGGACTCGCTTTAGAAATATGATGTGGTCTATGCATGTATATTTCATGAAACTTTTCAGCAGGAGCCCTCACTAGAGTTTCTGCTTGAAGCTTACCTGCCAGAACCATGTTTTCTCAACAACCAAATGTTGGGAATATGTGAAGAGGGAGCTCAAGGTAGTGTTGCAAGAAAAAAACACTCCGCCTAGCACCCTTAAATGGAGGGTGGCTCCATTCTCTGTATGCCACATGGGAGGTCGATCTATGTTCACATCACATTATTTGCTTCACATTTACTTCCATTAAAAATATCAACCTCCCCATTCACACCATGCTAAGGCTCATTGAAAATATATATTTTGTTATTTTACGTCTATTCATTTTATATATAAGTTAAAGTGATTTTGTTCTTTGGGATTCCAACATGGGATATCCTTAGAGTCCCTTCCTATTCCTTTACCATTTGAATAAGGCTTCAAGGACGCTCATAAAAAATATTTGTCATCAAAGAATAAAATATCCTTTAATTTTTTTTAAAGAAAATCAATGTTTTAAACTATAAATATAACCTGTAATGAATTAACATGCCTCTTGTATTATTTTATATAAAATTTTAATGATTCTTAAAAATAATTCAAATTGCTTGTGAAGTGTAAAGGTGTCACCTTGTCTCTAAATATAAGGCTAAACTGAGTAAATATGAGACAATGGTCTTGAGTTATCAATCAATTGGGAATTTATAAGAAATTGCTTGTGATGAGATTCCTGCAAACTACTATCCTTCCTTGGTTTATTAGCTTTTGATGGTAGCTGATTCCCTAGCATTCATGATTTCCTTTAATAAGAGTCCAACTTTATGTTATATCTTATTTCAATTATGTATTAACCAGCTCAAAGACTTAGAGGAGCTCCCATGTCAATCACTTGCATGCGTACATTCCTCTCATTAGACCGTCAATAGCACTCATAGATACACTAACACTATTATCCTTCATTACCTTATAACCTTTGGTGGTAGTTGATTCCCTAGCATCCATGATGGTAGATAAATTTCATTTAATAAGATTCTAATGGTATGTTACATCTTATTTCAATTATGTATTCACCAACTCAAAGGCTTAAAGGAGCTCCCATGTCAATCATTTGATTCCTCTCATTAGATTGTTTGTAGCACTTATAGCCACAACTCTACTCCATTAATGATCCTTCCTTGGCTTATAACTTTTGATGGTACACAATTCCCTAGCATTCATGATGCTAGATACATTTCCTTTAATAAGAATCCAACTATATATTACATCCTATTTCAATTATGTATTCACCAACTAGAAGACTTAGAGGAGCTCCTATGTGAATCACTTCCATTCTCTCATTAGACTGTCGATAGCACTCATAGCCAAAACTCTAACTCAATTATCATTCCTTCGCTTATAACCTTTGGTTGTAGATCATTCCCTAGCATTCATGATGGTAGATAAATTTCCTTTCATAAGAGTCTAGCTATATGATAGATCTTATTTCAATCATGTACTACTCCCCAACTCGATGACTTAGAGGAGCCCCCATGTCATCATTCACCTATTCATTCCTCTCATTAGCCTGTTGTAACACTCATAGCCACAATTTTAACTCATTTATTTCTTAATAATTATTGTATCTCATCACATGTCACATCAATTCGTCGAACAATAGTATCTTGACCCTTAACTACTAAGGTCTTGTAAATATTAGGTATCTTATCCAAAGGAAAAACTACATCCAAAATCGGACCAATGAATATTTGAGCGATACACCTCATGTTTTTTCATCTACTAAATAAATTATGAATTATTTGTTCTCAATCTTGACATAAAAAAGTATTTAAAAATCTATTTTGAATATGTAAGTGAATAAAAAATTATTACTTTTAATTTCAATTATAGTTAAATTCTTATTATATAAATAGTATTTTATTATAATAAATATCTATATATGTAATACAAAATAAGAAATCAAAGTTAATCCATACTTGAGTATTAAGGTGAAATAGTGTTGAAGGAGAAAATGATCAATATACATAGCTTAATCAAAATTAAACCAATAGCATTCATGATGGTAGATAAATTTCCTTTCATAAGAGTCTAGCTATATGATAGATCTTATTTCAATCATGTACTACTCCCCAACTCGATGACTTAGAGGAGCCCCCATGTCATTATTCACCTATTCATGATTCCTCTCATTAGTCTGTTGTGACACTCATAGCCACAACTTTAACTCATTTATTTCTTAATAATTGTTGTATCTCATCACATGTCACACATGGAATTCTGCCGAACAATAGTAGTATCTTGACCCTTTAATCGTTAGGGTCTTGTAAATATTAGGCCTCTTATCCAAAGGAAAAACTACATCCAAAATCGGGCCAATGAATATTGGAGCAATACACCTCATGTTTTTTCATCCACTAAATAAATTATGAATTATTTGTTCTCAATCTTGACATAAAAAAGTATTTAAAAATATATTTTGAATATGTAAGTGAATAAAAACACATTAATTTCAATTATAGTTAAATTTTATTATATAAATAGTATTTTATTTTAATAAATATCTATATATGTACACAAAATAAGAAATCAAAGTTAATCCATACTTGAGTATTAAGGTGAAATAGTGTTGAAGGAGAAAATGATCAATAAGTACTAGCTTAATCAAAATTAAACTAATAGGCATTCATGATGTGGTAGATAAATTTCCTTCATAAGAGTCTAGTTGTATGATAGATCTTGTTCCAATCATGTACTACTCCCTTAAACTCGATAACTTAGAGGGAGCCCCCATGTCATTCACCTATTCATTCCTTCTCATTAGTATATGTTTAACACTCAGCCACAACTTTAACTCATTTATTTTAATAATTATTGTATCTCATCATATGTCACATCAATTGCCGAACAATAGTGATTCTCACCCTTAACTAACAGCGTCTTGTAAATATTTATTAGACATCTTATCCAAAGGAAAAGCTACATACAAAATCTCTTAATTCAATGAATATTGGAGCAATACACCTCATGTTTTTTCATCTACTAAATAAATTATGAATTATTTAAACTCAATCTTGACATAAAAAAAGTATTTAAAAATCTATTTTGAATATGTAAGTGACAAAATTATTACCTTTGATTTCAATTACGCTTAAATTCTTATTATATAATTGGTATTTATTTTAATAAATATCTATATATGTAATACAAAATAAGAAATCGAAGTTAATCCATATTTATATTAAGGTGAAATAGTGTTGAAGGCAGAAATGACTAAGGTTAGTTTTAATTATTATTGACGCAAGTTGTGGATGCAACTTTGAGGATCGCTCAATCCAACCGATGTTCGTGACATATTTTACAATAATTTTTAATAGCTGAAATAAGCTTAGATTTTTTTTTCTTTTTTCCTAACCGCAACTTTATTTCAGTGGATTTAAATGAAGGTTTGAATGAACCAAGTTCAAATCATAATCACACAAAATTTATTGCAACAAAGGTAGTCTTCGTGGTTCGCTCAAAAATAGGAAAACAAAAAAATACGGGGTTTAAACAAACCCACAAGATAAATAAACACTAGGTGCCAGAAAGCAAATTCGAGCCCAACTTAAACATCGTCCTTAAGACCGACTCGCCCTCAATTCTGTAATCGGCGATATGGACAATCGCCTCCCAGATATAATCTGATCTCTGCTCCGGTTGAGATGCATTTAAGACTCCCGAATAACTCAACCTCTGTTTGCAGAACAATCGCATAAAAAAAAATGATAGTGATGATGAGAGGAGAATATTTTTGTTATTTTTAAAAAATGGGAAAACCAGAGAACAACAAGCCGTAGGCACTCACCTTAAACGTATACAAAACCTGTCGAAAAATAGGCGGACCCCCGATCCCAACCGAGCCTGGCCGGCGTATTAATGGCACGCGGCGGTGGGGGAAACTGACCTAGCTTCGCGAGGTCCTCCCCACCACAAAGTGGTGCCCTCGGGGCCAGCCCAAACCCATTTGAGAGGCTCAAATATTTAAACCCATCTCCCTTCTTGTTTCTATTCGATGTTGGACACGCTTTTCATTCACTTAGCTGATTATGATTCCAAAGTCCCAACAATCCCCCACGTGAATGAAAAGTTCAAATCAATACTGTGGTATGCAATGAGATGCAAAGTGCGATTATTCCATGAGAAAGCGCTGCATCTGATGCCAAGTAGTCCGAGACTTCAACTTTCCTGCCAAACCCATCGCTTACTCCTACAATCGCAGACTCATGTCTGAACCGTCGACCTTCGTAAGCCTGGGGACAATAGAAATCACACAACCTGCTTTCAACAAAATTGCCCACTGCAGGCTCCAGCCAGCCATGAACACCGCCCGGTCTCACGAGTGCTATGTAGAATCTCGGCCTTTTGCAATTCTCATACAGTTTGACCCTCACTTCACACTCACATAGGTGATTTCTGAACATATAGTTTCATAATCATTAAAAGCTTTTTCTTAACCTTCACATATTAATACTGTCTTTATCCTGGAATGGGTAAAACAAATTTGACAGTACTCTACACTATCTTCATAACTTAGTTGTCCCTTTGAACCTAGATCCTAGGATCTCCAATCAACTAGGTAGGATGTCCGCTATGATGACTTGTTTAGAGGCCTTAAACCCATTCCCCTTGATGTTTTTGCAACCATCTCAAGTTAGGCCTTTGTCAATGGATATGCACATTATCTTTGACTTCACATAATAATGGTGATAATTCCACTAGAAAGAAGTTGTCTCACAGGTCATGTCTTCAATGTATGTGTCAGACTTACCGTTATATGGCGAGACTCTCGGGCCTTCCTATCACACACTATCACACTTATACATACAGCAGTAATCGTTTCAGCTACAATTAAATATTTAAGAAATTCTGTAGTTTCACCGCTTCTTCAATCGGCTTTATCCAAAGCAATAAATTAAGGATTCCATAGTGGATCTAGCAATACAAGTTTGTTCGATGATTTCCAAGACATCGCGCCCCACCAAGTGTGAATACATATCCACTTGTTGATTTTCAGGTCCTTAGTGCCTAAGCATTCATCAGGATCACAAAGATCCTTCAAGTACCGCCGATATTCCTGTAATGCAAAGCATAATCTCGAAAGTATGCTTTGGCAGCCTTACCAAACGCTTTCATAGCTAATGCACTTACCGGACTAATCAGAATCGACTTAGCTTGCTAACCGCACAAGCTATGTCCGGCCTAGCACAGCTCATGACATACATTAAATCATTTAGTATACTATCATACTCATTTTGAGCTTTGTTTTCACCAAGATTCTTAGAAAAAGATGTAAATTAACATCTAATGGAGTCTTTATCACAATATCTAGATTCGCACTTTCCAAGAATCGTTTCAATATAATGGGATTGTGATAGCTAATCCTCCAGATGTCTTATGGATTTTAACTCCTAAAATATCAATAAATTCCTTGTTATCTTTCATTTCAATTTTACTTTGCAAGCAAGATTTTCTTGTAAATTCTCACCATCACAAGCCATTATAAGTTACATATCATCTACATATAGACATAAAATGGCACTACCTGAATTTGCTTCACATATACACACATTTATCGCACTCATAATCTTGAAACCATTCGACAAACATGACTCGGGCTGAATTTAAAGATGCGATTGTTTCTGGGGCGCTGTTTCAATCCATAGAGGACTTGATAAGCCGACATACTTTTGTTCATTCCGAACAATGAACCCTTCTCGTGAATATCCAATATATTTCTTCTTCCAAATCTCCATCATAGCACTCTGCTTTCACATCCATTTGATGATTTCTTAAGCTTATACACTCGCTTAGCAATTACCATCCTTATAGATGTAATTCTAGTAATGTGAATAAGTATCAAAATAATCAAGACCTTCTCGTCATTGTGATCCTTTCTTTTACTACAAGCCTGCCTTATATTTATCAATAGCACTATCTCGCTTTCATTTTCCTCTAAAATCACTACATCATAGTGGCTTATTACCGTGAGGGAGGTCAACCACTTCCATGTATGATTTGACAAGATAGATTCAACTTTCACTATCGAGTAGCTTCTTTCCAGAACGGGCTTCACAAGTCACAACTTTCAACGTCCGCGCTCATTTTCCAACGTATACGTTAAGAATCAGTCCAAAAGACATGGAAGTCCTTTGTCTTTTACTACGCCTAGGTTCATCCTTCATTGATCACTTCTGTGATATAAGATCTCGAGACCTCTTATTATTATCAATCGCCTTCATATACTATGTTATATGGAAATATATTTTCAAAGAACGAAGCGTCCTCGATTCAATGATCGTACCGACATGTATATCCGATCTTCGACTTATGAACAAGAAACGAGCATGCATTGCTATTATGAGCATATTCGATAAAACACAACAACAAGCCTGGTCCTACCTTAACCTTTAGGTTTAGGAACCACAACCTAGTCAAACACCCCCCACACTGAGATAATCTGCCAGCATTCCGCCTTTCCATTTCTCATACTGAAGTTTGTTGTGTCTTTCTCGGGCAATTCTATTTAAAATAAAATTCATTACAAAACAAATTCTTCCCACAAATTCTATGGTAACCGTAATCCATTATTCAACAATGCATTCATTGTTTCCTTTAAAGATCCATTTTTCCTTCCCACTCCCTGACGCGGTGTATAAGGAGCAACCACTGGGTGAACGATAATAAACTCTGCATAAATTTCCTCAAATGGAAATTCATATTCACCTCCTCCGTCACTCCTTATGATTTTAATTCTTCTTGTTCAACCGAGTTTCAACTTCGACCTTATGTTTTAAAGCATTCACACCTCATCTTTGCTACTAAGCAAGTAAGAACATAAACAATACCATAGCAAATATCATCTATAAAAGTACAAAAATACTTATTACCACCTCGACGGTATTGGATTTCCTCATATCGACATATCCGTGTGTACAAATCTAAAGGTCTCCTCAAACTCCCATTATCTACAGAAAGTGAAAGGGGGCTTAGAAAATGATTCAAACACACACTTGCATTTCTCACTGACGTCAAAATTCTAAGCAATACCCCATATTCATTAATTTCTTTATTGACTTATAGTTAACGTGTTGTCCTAGTCTAGCATGCCAAATGTTAAAAGACTCAAGCAATACAAGAAGAAGCAACTTTATTCAAATCATCCTTAGTTACAATAATCATTACATTTGGGCCTTGAACAAACCATCACCGATAATCCTTTCCTACATACATCTCATTTTTCGAGAGTATAAACTTGTCAAATACAAAAACCAACTGAAGCCATTCTTGCTAAGGAGAGATCCCGACACTAAATTCTTAAGTAACATCCGGCACATGCGTAACATTAATTAGTGTGTCACAATCTTTCCGCATGTCATCTTGGGAAAGCAATCTTCTTCCACACCTTCAACCTGGGGAGGTTGATAAATTACCCTATAAAGTTTTTCATCACCCCTCACTGGGCCAGGTGGTAGATCTAAAGCATCGCATTTGCTCTTGTACGTATGTGACGTAGTTGCTCCAGCATCAATCCACCACTCCTGGGGTTTCCTCGCCATATTATACCCGGATATCATAGCAATCGATTGATATCATCAACACCATCGTGGAGATCTTTCCACCACATTACCAAGGCCGTCTTTTCGGCTCATAGCCTCGCCTCGATGTCCGCATTCTTGCCACGCTTGAAGCACTTGCCAATGAACTTCTTCGTGCTCGTTGAATCCTTCGAGACTTGCTAGGCATTTTCCTTTCTTGTCGGGTTTCGATCCCCTTCAACAACATCGCCTTTGAAACTTCTAGATTCTCCCAACTTTCTTTCCTCAAATGTACTCTATCAAGTTCTCTCCCTCAATCCTCAACCAACAATCAAGTTCCTCAAGTGATAACCTTTCTCGTGTTTGAGATAGTTTTGAAATCCCTCCGGATGGTGGCGCTTTTTCAATGAATGCCCACTTGAAATGTCTCACTTATCATTCCTTCAAAGATGAATATCATGCACAACCACTCAAGCTCTCTTAACTCGACTTAAGACAAATAATCAACCATTCAAGTCCTTAAATTTACCGACAATGAATTTCTTCATCCTGCATCTTCGGTTTTTGCATTTCGTCTGCACTATCCCATAACTCCTAGCCATTTTCAAATGGACTATGACGTTTATGAGAGTATTTTCCGCATCAAGCCGAGGGACATAGTCATGACACAAGAAGTCGTGAGTGATTTACGCATCCACAAGAGCCAATCCTTTTTCTTTATCACCTCCAACGTCCAATTTAGGACCATCCTCACTCGAGTGAATCTTGCTGTCTAAGGTCATGAGATGTAACAAACATCTTTGTTGTCATCTCTTGAAATCGGTACCTATCAACCTTTCTCGCTTTTCATGATTCTGAATAGGTTAACCGGAGTCGGCGGTTTCATTTCTAGCGATAAACACGAACATATTTATGAAAAAGAATTACGAACAAAACGAAAAACCGTGAATAAAAATTTGTAATACGTAAAACAAAAACCTGCATCAAATATTGTAATACGTAAACGTAATGTAATCGTATTTCGCCAACAAATTTGAACAAAAAAAAAAAAAACAACTGAGAGAAAAAACTGTAACGGCCAGCAAGTAAAATATTAAAACATAATGCTTTTACAGTGCAGCAGAAACATAATGTTTTTTGCAAAAATTAAAAAAAATGAGAATTGTAGTTCAAAACTGAAAACAGTTTACAGGAAGTTCAGTATTTCAAAACTGATATTTATATCCGAAATAAAACAATTAAATCCGTGAGCGCATCAAATCTATATTTAAATTAACATAAACCGACATCGCTTTTGCAAAAACTTTGAGCAAAGAATAAACATACAAGCAGTAACGAATATAAAAAATAACACATCAGATACATCGTTTTGCTCTTAAACATATCTGAGGCACTGCGTTTCAAACAGACCAAGGTGAGGCACAGACAAACAGAACTGAACGAATAGAAACAAAATTCGTAACCAATATTTTTTATCGGAAATGAACAGAAGCGTTCGTTACACATAAACGAAAAATTGTAACGAACAGAAGCGTTCGTTCCATATAAACGAAAAAGTCAAATTCGTCTTAAGATTGTAGTCTTCGTGTTCGTTCAAAAAACAGAAACAAAAAATATGAAGGAAACAGCTACAGTATAAACAAACAATTAGAAAGGCAGCGTGATCCGGCCCAACTTAAAAAAAAAAAAAGTTGTGTCCTTAAGACGAATTTGGCCCCTCAATTTGTACCGAGGATAGTGGACAATCGTCTCCCAGGATAGAACGGATCTCGTTCCTCCGAAGCGGTACGTAGTCGAGGACCCCGACGAACTCAACCTCTGTTTGCAGAACAATCGCACAAAAAAAAAAAAGACAGTGATGATGAGAGGAGAATATTTTTGTTATTTTTAAAAAATGGGAAAACCGGGAGAATAAATAAGCCAGAGGCAGCCCCACGCGAACGTACATGTCCTGTTCAAAAAATATGAACCAAACAATGTCCGTTCGAAAAATGTAGGGGCGATCCCAGCCAACCTACGGACGGCGGCAGCGGCGCGCTGGGAAACCGACCTGGGCCAAGGTGCAGCCCTCTTCCTTCCACAAAGCCGGCGCCTTTAGGGCCCAAACCCATTTGAGAGGCTCAACTATTTAAACTCATCTCCCTTCTTGTTTCTATTCGATGTGGGACACACTTTTTTCATTCACTTATGGATTTTGTGGATTCCAAAGTCCCAACAATGTATATATAATCTGATACTTCACATTAGATCAAAATAAATAGATTTGAGAGACTTATTATAAAAACTTATTAATTACTACATGTACCTTGATCTACTAATCCCACAATCTCTTTAAGACTCATAGAAGTCATTCCTTGTAATATGAAACCGAAATGAGCGGTTGAACATGGTATTTTAAAAATTTTAGGTTGTGAAATCTCATAGCAAATTGGCATGCATTGTCACTTCGCCCCCATAAAAACTAGAAATATATATCTTTCCATAATAAAATATTTGGTTACCAAAAATTTTAATGAAATAAAAAAATAAATTCAAATTTAATAAATTATTTAATATTTTAATTAAATTCACTAACTCATTTTTTGTTATATATATATATATATATATATATATATATATATATATATATATATAAAGAAAGTAGATATATATATATATATATATATATATATATATATATATATATATATATATAGTATATATATATATATATATATATATATATATATATATATATATATGTTAGTGAAATACATGTGAAATGAATATTCATTATATTCAATGTACCTATTATGGCACATCTGCACCTACATTCTATCGCATGAATGCCCATCTCCTATTCACGTATATATTCAATACACGACATTAATGATACGTGCATCCTCACAGTGTTCTTATAAATAGAAGTTTAGTTTTTGGTCATCGTGTAAGAATATATAATGTAAGAAGAGAATGAAAGATAATATACAAGTGAAAATAATAAAATTTCTCCTCCTCCGAATTTTCTCTACCATCTGTGCTTATCTACTTTCTCTTCTTAATCTCTCTATTCTCTCTATTATATTCTTGCAACGCAATATTTTACAATACGTTATCAGCACGAAGATCTACCAATTGAGTAAATATTTTTTGCAAGGTGAGTATTCTTTTTTTTTTTATTAATCAACTTATACTTCATCTTCTTCTATCAATTCTTCTTTTTTTTTCTTTTTCGCCTGAAGCCAAATTTCCAACCTAAAAGTATCCTTCGCCCTAAAGTGGCGATGGATATTTGAAAACTCTTCTAATTAATTTTTAAGGATTCATTTGTTTTGCAAGAATTATATAAATATTGAAAGCCCAAATTCCACATCCTCGAAGTGAGTGGAAATAATTATCTATCCCGTACCGACATGGAAATGCACCTGCGGCAAGATCTGCTTAACGTTAATCACGTATGACTAACTCTCAAATGCAAAAGATAAAGCAATGCACTGGATTTTTATTCACATCATTTGCATGAGAGCCCGCACTAATATTTATCCGTTCGAGACCTCAAACCTTGTGGAAGAGGTCGGCGATGTGTACAATCATACTAAGACTGTTCTCCTTCCTCAAGCACAATATGACTGGCAAAATCTCAGACTACAAGATTTTAAATCAGTGTTTGACTATAACTCCACTTTATTTGATATTGTTTCTCAGCTTGAGTTATGAGGTATCAAGCTCACTGATGCGGAACTGTTAGAGAAAACTTTCTCCACCTTCCATGCTTCGAATATCAGGACGGCAACAAAGAATACAAGAACGCCAATTTGCCATGTGTACTCATTTAATTTCGCGGTTCTCACCGCTGAGCAACCAATGAATTGCTGCTTAAAAATCATGATCTTAGACCTCGCCGCTCAAAAGCACGTCAAGCACATGCAAACTCGAGAAAATTATCGCCATTTTAAAGGCTATAAGCCGTTGTGCAAGAATATAATCCTCGAAGGGGTGGCAGAAAATTTAACCGCCCTAGGAAATCTAACTTTGGCGAATCATGACAAAGAAAAGAAGCCAAAGAAGGTGACTAATGAAAGTATTTGCCATCGCTGCAGGCATGATCGAATCGTCACGCACTTGTCGTGACGCCCAAAGCACTTTTGCTGATCTATACCGTGCATCTTTAAAAATACTGCAAACGTGGTGAATCTCACGCCCATTGAAATTAATCCCGCCGCCATAACCACCGCGAAGCCAACAATATGCCCCGTCAGGGACTCCCTTGCTCCCCGGCGTAGCAAATGCATCCCCCGGGATGTCTCTTAATTTCTATGAGGACTTTTAGATTACTGATGAAGCATCGACTGGTGGATGACATCTTAGATTAATTTATGATTCTATAAATTTCTTTCGTTGTTTTTCTTTAAATGTATTACCTTTATTGTTCTTTTAATATGGTTGTGCAAATGAAATGCTTATGAACTCGATATAATATTTATTATTTTGAAATTTTATTCTCACCTCTATAACTAATACTTAAAATTTTACGATACTTGACACCAAGCTGTCAACATAAACTAGTACCCGAAACACCCATAGTAAAGATGCCTTGTTTGGCTTCGATAGTGCATCAACGCATACCATATTTCGTAGTGACACTTTTTCTTTCCTTGTGCATGACACGTGAAGACACATGTCCATACAATATCCGGTCCTATTCCTCGATTATTGATGGTTTCGGGAATGCCACAATTGTTTTTGGCTAAAAGGTACCATCCTCGTATAACAGAATGGTACTGGCAAGATCAAAAAGGAATCTACTTAGCTTCAAAGATGTACGTTGTAATGGGTACCATGTTGAGACTATTTATGAGCAAAATAGTTAATATATTTTAAGATTACTCTTATAAGATGGGCCTAAGATCATCCATGAGAAGCAAGCTTCTTCTATGGGTTTGTATCAGGTCACGCATTAAGTGCTCGCTGAAACCCTTACTCCACCATATCTCTAGAGATTGGTAAATCCCCGACCATTGATTATGGCATGATCGCCTTTGGTCAAATCTTCTTAGCGTCAACGATGCGTGAATAATCCGTGTAATACAAAATGGCACCCTTTAAAGGATACAAAAGTATCATTGTAAGACCCGAGAAATTCCAATTTCTGTAAAAATGGTAAAATCGAAATTTTGGTAAAAAAATTCCGAAATTTATTCTCTAGATCTCAATGATGAACGGATTTCACCAAGAATCGTCTTCACGAAATCTAGCTAGCATGTCGACTGGCCGACCGGCAGAGGTCGAGCTTGGCACGCTTTTCTAAGCATCGCATTTCTCGCCACGCAAAACGAAGATTTGATGCGACAAAAATCAAGATATAACACGTACTCATGTGCCATAAGTGGTAATGAGCAGAGAAACGACGCAAAACCCGACGGTGACAGTGGCCGAAAGGTCAAACTAGTTTTAAGCGACATACGTCATTCGGTTGTTTTTAAGTGGAAAAAGACAAAAGAGTGTATAGTGCTTGTCTTCTCAAAATTAAAAAGGGACCAAAACGTGGGAAAAGAAGGGGGGACTTACAGTGAGCCGATTTCTTTTGTTTTGCAGAAGGACCTCCTTCTGTAATTCGAGATCCGACCGTCTAATTCTTCTGGCAAGCATGGTGTTGTTCTACGCGAGGCAACGCGCTGGCACCGTTTCTCGATTTTACAAACCCGCGGAGGTCGATTTATCCTACTGGGTTTTACACTTTATTTAAGTGTTCATTACGTTTCGCTGGTTTCAGACTCAACGCCGCTTGACCGCCATAAAAACTTGGAATCGAAATGAAAAAAATTATGGAACCAAATGGGACGGCCGCGATGCTGTGTGTACTGTGGGCTTTTGGTCAGGGTCAGAAATGTGTGCTTTAAATTGTGGACAGATGTGTGCGAGGCCTGAATGCACATTAAATTCTGCCCTGTGCGAACCTACGAATTGATGAGATGGCTGGAATAGTAAATCCGAGGGTTTTACTATTCATATGAATAGTGACACGAAAAATAAACTTCAGAAAGAACTGCTCGTCGAGTAATTCAATTTGAAATTGCTCCTCGTGTTTGATCATTAGCCCAAGCGAGCCACTTTTGTACAGAATTAACGCAGAATTACATAACATGTTCAGGTTATTTAAATTATGAATATATGGCTGATTATATATTTGCATGTGTTATAGAATTGTAAATTTACCTATATCATTTACTCCATACGCACCTGTGTGGCACTCCTGTAAATCAACAGTGAGTGAGCCAGATATGAGGATTCTCGAGAGAATAGTTTCTGAGGGTCGACTAAATAATAATAATTATCTGAGAGAATTCATATAAAATATCAATCGTCTGAGTCGGCCCAATTGATATATCCAGGGTAGTCCACCAAATATAACACTCCGAGCCTGGCCCACTACTTATACTCCGGGAGAGGCCCACAAATAATAACAAATATCTTTGTTAAAAATAATATTTCTCATACGTGGCTTAAAGTATGTGAGTGGAGTCTATAGACTCCTGTGGTACGAGTTGTTCGCAGGTATTATCCACGCAGTGATCATGCATTTACTTAGAACGTTGCTTTCTTCGGGAAAGACGTACATACACTTAAATGAGAGAAATTTCATTTGTGTGATTCCACCATCGAGCATTAGCTCACCCTGTCGAGGGATATCATTTTCAGGTGAAGGGAGCTTACGAGGAGACGGCTTGTCCTAGAGGCCGATACAGAAGAAAGCTCCGGCCATGGGTTTCTTGGGTTTTATTATGTATACATGTATTAGAATGTTTTTCATTTTAATATACGTTTCTAGAGTAAGAGTAATTTCTAACTCTTAAAACTATCAGATATAGTCAGGGAATTATTAGGATGAGTATTGGCTCAGGGCCCAAGTGGCTGCTTACTCATATGCGGATTGTTATATTAGGATTGTCGGGACAAAGTTATGCACAAGTTATGTATCCCGGCAGCAGCTCCTCAGACAAAGAGACTCGCCCGATTCGTGAGAAATGTCAGTCACCCGACATTCACGAGCTGCCTCACGGCTAACGGCAGGGCCAACGACCCCGATTCGGGGCGTCAATTGTTGTCCAAAAGATTATAATTGTGAAGCTTCGCTCACAAGGAAAACTCCATTATCAAACCTCTATAACAAAGGTCGATCTTGAATCCCTTTATTCCCGCAAAGAATTCAAAGGTGATATTTTGCAATCAATACAACCACCACGGGACCATACATTTCGATATTTTATATATCATGGACATCCCTCGTAGATGGTCCTAATGCTTGTTCATTATCTACGCGCAATGTCACCTTTGCATCGCTTACTACAAGCAGCATTATAAGCCGCACAAATTTCGATTATCCACCGTAAAGGTATAAGGATGATAATGCCGGTGAATTTACATCAAAGAGTTTTGATACATATTGTGCTTCACTTAATCGAGGTCGGGAGCACCCGATCGCATATGTTCATACTCAAAATGGATCGCGTAATCCTGATTAAACATATACAAATCATCACTCGCACTCTATTATCAAGATAAAGAATCTCAACGATACAAAGATAGTGGTCATGCCGCTTTGCATGCTACGTCTCTTAATAAGATTACGCCTCTACCGCTGCCTCCTACAATCTCCTTCAAATGGTTCTTCGTTATAACTCGATATTTCACATTTTCACGCACTCGTTGCGGCAAGACAAGTGCCTATCGCGACCACCAAAAGAACGAAAATGGGTCCCCAACGCCGCCGGGGCATTTATGTCAGTTTACCCACCGGCCCATCATTAGGTTCTTGAACCACTAATGGTGACGCCATCGCGTATTCGCAAGGTATCGTCATTTCCAATGGAGACTATGTTTCCATCAATCGGGGACACCTAAAATCAAATGGCCGCTACAAAACCGCTTGCGTTTTCTCGAATGAGAAAATTTATCTCAATTCAACTCCAAGAACTCCTCGAGTGCTGTAAACGAGGTGCACAGATAATCCATTTACGTGCTATAACCAATAGGACTTTCATGCATTTAATGATGCTACTAAGGTAATGAAATTATATTTCAAACAGAATGTCTAGCCTAGGGATACCGTTCCCGGCCGACAAGCTAAATGGATGAAAACCCTCACGCCTGAAGCCGCAGACCAATATGATCAAAAGACACTGTTCAAAACGGCGGGAAAGAATCAAGAACTACCCGTATCAAAATTCTAGTGTCACAGGCTTACTTAAAGAGCTTAATGCCCTTGAAGAGGCACAAACCAATGAAAAGATCACCAACCCTAGGAATACTAAGAATTCCATTACATATTGTAATGAGATTTGGGATCGAAATAAAATCATATTGATAATATTTTTGCATTCTCAATTGCTCATAAAATTATGGATGATGATCAGGGAGTCGCAATCTATTATCAATGTCGTCAAAGGCAAGATTGCTCCAAGCTGAGGAAGCAATTAAGGCCGACTAGCTTCCTAGCTAAACGAGGTTTTTGACCCATAATCGTATCCCCAACATAATGTAAAACCCGTTGGATATAAATGGGTATTGAACCGAAACGAAATGAGCAGAAACGTAGCTTGTCGCATAAAGCTCGACTCGCCGCTTCAAGGATTCTCCTGCAGACCCGGGATTGATTATGATGAGACATATTCAATTGCGGATGGATACGACGGCATTTCGCTATCTCATTACTCCGTACTTGAAAATTGAAATGCGTCTTATGGACATTGTGGACGGCATATCTATATGGCTCATTAGACTCGTATATTTATATGAAAATTCCCGAGGGATTCAAAATGCCCGACGCATTTTCGCACTCCCCGCAACTTATTTCTCCATAAAATCGCAAAGATCTTTATACTGTTAAAGCGCACTGTGTCGTATGTGGTATCAACGCCAAGTGAGTACCTAATTAAGGAAAGGTACAAGAATGATCCTATCCCGCCTACGCGTGTTTATTAAGAAATCAAAACCGTATTTGCTATTATAGTAGTTTATGTCGATCGATATAAATTTAATCGGAACCTTAAGAGTTAGCTAAACTCCGCCTGGCATTCAAAAAAGGAATTCGCTAAAGATTCGGGTAAAACCAAACTTTGTCTTGGTCTACACTTGAGCATAAAGCAATGGAATAATCGGGCCCATCAATCATACTATCAAAGATTACTTAAACGCTCAACATGGACAAGGCTCACCCATCAGCACCCCTATGGTTGTAAGCCCCTAGATCCCCTTAAAAAGGATCGGGCCAGCCCTGTAGAATCGACGAAGAGATACTTGGTCCCGAAGTACCATATCTCAATGCAATAGCTTTGATGTACTTGGCACAATGTACGAGACCGTACATCGCCATGGGTAAATTTATTGGCACGTTTTAGTTCGAGCCAACCTGAGACACCGGGAATGGAATTAAACATATTTTTCGTTATCTCCGAGGAACCATAGATTTGGAATTATATTATTCCAAGGAATCTACTACCTCTGGTTTAGTTGGATATTCTGATGATGGATATAGATCTGATCCACATAAAGCTTGCTCTCAAACTGGTTATTTATTTTGTTATAATGGCACCGCCATTTCTTAGTGTTCTAATGGCTAACGTCAGAGCTACATCTTCTAACCACTCGAGAGATCATCGCTTTTATATGAAGCTTCAAGAGAGTGTGTTCGTTAAGATCCATTATAACACATATTCACAATTCTTGTTGCTTAACACCGGCTACAAATTCTCCACTATAATTTATGAAGATAATGTCGAAGCCAGGTTGCACAAGTTAAGGAAGGATATATCAAAGGTGATAGGACCAAGCATATCTCGCCGAAATTTTTCTATACTCACAAACTCCAAGAAAGTCGACAAATTGATGTTAAGTAGATTCAATCCATAAATAATCTTGCAGATCTTTTTACCAAATCATTGTCAACGTCAACTTTGAGAAAATTAGTATATGGCATCGTATGCCGCGTAGTTCATAAGACGAAGATTAACTAGCCCAAGAGCGGCTATATACCAAATCGGGGAGATATCGCGGAACTATGCATCGCGACTCTTTTTCCCTTTTGTCCGATTATCCCATCGGTTTTTCCGCTAAGCGTTTTTAACAATGGCGCACTAATGCATCCATAAAAGGGAGAGATCATAAAAATTTTGCACTGTACTCTTTTCCCTTTGTCTGGTTTTTGTCCCATCGGGTTTTTCCTTACTTTAAGTAAAGTTTTTAATGAGGGAGTATCATTCAATGCACATTCATGAATACAATGAATATTCAACGGGGAGTGTTATGAAATACATGAATGAATATTCATTATATTCATTATATTCAATGTACCGACATAAGTATTATCTGCACCTATATACATCAATGAATATTCAATGTATTACAGACATTCATAACCTATTCTACGTATGAATGCCCATCTCCTATTCAACGATATATTCAATACATCACATTAATGATATGTGCATCCTCTGTGTTCTTATAAACAAAAATTCGGGCTGGGTCATCAAGCAGAAAAAATATAAATGTACAAGAGAATCTAAAGTTATAAAATATACGCTGAAAATAAAATTTCTCCCTCCGACTTTCTCTACCATCTTTAGCGCTTATCTTCACTTCTTAATCTCTCTCTATTCTCTCTATTATATTCTTGCAATCAAGAATATATTTTACAATAATATATATATATATATATATATATATATATATATATATATATATATATATATATATATGTTATAGCATATATATATATATATATATATATATATTTATATTTTAAACTTTTTAGATTTTTAAAATATTTTCAAGAGCAAATAAATCACAAAGGATGGCTTATTATAGTCATAGAAATACCTTTGATACGTATAAAGAGGGACCATCTTTTAAAGCAATAATCAAATAACTAAATCCGCTGTAGTATAAGTTAAAGGGGCTGTTCGCTTTTACTTATCGTCAGTTCGAATAAATTTTTAGCATTCAAATCGCTTGTTTAGTCAAATTTTATGATTTATTGCTGAAATTTTTTAAAAAGTTCGAATCTCGAAAGTAAAATATTTGGTTGTTCTTCTATTCGTATGTCATCTTTCCCACCAAAACAATAAAACTCCATCACTACCTGGGCATGAAAAGCAAGAAGAACACCTCACTACTGCACGACGACGGCCAGATAAGGCTGCCTATCCCAACCCGCCATTTATTTTTTCACCCCAAACACGCCCGATTTAAAAATTAAATCGGGCGAGGCGTAGCCGTACGATGTAAAATTCCCAAACCCGCTCAAATTTCTCATATACATTTGATTTTTGTTTTTGTTTTGTATTTTTAATTTTTTTATATTTTCTTTTTCATATTTATTATATTAAAATTAATATATTTCATAAAAAATAAAAATATTATGAATTTTTATAAATTATTTATTAAAAACATTCTAATTATTATTATTTATATTAAAGTATAAAATAAAATAATAAAATAATATTTTTAAAATATAATCGGGGCGAAGCGGGAATAACAATACCCAAACCCAAACCTGCCCCAAACTCATCTTAGATTTGAGAAAATAAATCCTAACTTGTTAAAAACCGTATTACAGTTAAACCAAACTCATCAAATTAAGGACGAAACCAGACAAGAACCCGAAATAATCCTCTCCGTTACCATCCTTACTCATTATCCAATGTTAAAAAATAAATAACTTAATATTTAATACTATTAAATACTATTTAGCATTAAGCTAAAAAAAATTATATTCAAAGTAAGAGGCCTCGTCTTATGTTTTTTACCATTTGGAATCCTTTACCTAACCTTTGGGCCCCTTTAATGGCCGGCTACCAAAAGAGCCTATGCCTAGCGGCCATGTGAAAAGTGTCAAATAAAAGTTAGAATTAAACATATGGGTGTAGGTACCATGATAGTTAAAAATGCATTCTTTATACCAATAAGACTTAGTTCAAGTAATTAAGAATTTACTCATATATGGAGAGGAGAGTGGTCAAGGGTTCTAGTCCTAATGAATAAATTTGTGAACAATATAATAAAATACTATGATGTAATGTAAAATGAGTAATTATTAAAAAAATGCATTCTTCATATAATGTCCCATCATTCTCCATCTTTATCTCTATATAAAGATTTTAGTCAAAATTCATCCTCCATTAATTCTCTATTTACATCTTGGGCTAGATATGAATAACATGTCATTATTTGCCCTTTTTTTTATAATAATTAAAAAGTGAAAGAGTGAATAATAAAGTATAATTCTCCGTTATTTATAATATTCAAGGGACAAGAGCGATGAAAAGATAATTTAGAGATTGTGGAGTTGAAGTTGGAAGTGAAAAAAGTGGACTTTAATATCTTTTAAATATAAAAAAATGTCTATTTGAATATAGCATATATATATATATATATATATATATGCTATATATATATATATATATCTCAATAATCCAATTAAAAAGAACCAACGAGAATGGGTATGACGGTAGAACTCAGTTTAAAGATAAAATATTGAAATAGAAAAAAATTTTCAAATACATATAATAAAGGTAATCTTGTCAATTACCACATAAAAGTTTAAACCACCCTGAGTGCAATGAAACTAATTAAGGTTTTCCCACCAATATCATAAACTTCCACAAGATGGGATGAACTCCAAATTGCATTAAATCGATATCCTAAATGTGAAATGTCAAGTCCATTATACATAATTCAAGTGGTAGAGCGTTCATCTCAATTGGTAGAACACTCATGTTTCAATCAGGCATAGAGTATAAGAAGTGAGAGTTATAATGGGGACAATTTATTACCTTGAAATTAAAATATATAAAAAAAATTGTGAAATGCCAAATTAAAAAAAAAAAAAAAAAATCTAAACTACAGCAGAAAAATCAAAAGATTAAAAATTAAAAAAAAATCATTTTTTTTCCAAAAAAAAAAAAAAAAAGAGTTGTTCTAATAATAGCACTGCAAGAGATTGAAAATTAACCAACTTTTTTCTTAACTAATGGGAGGCAGTGGTGGAAGGAAGTCGATACAAAGCTTGAAAAACCCATACTGAAAGATTGAGACTGAAGCAAGCAATCTCCTCTCCAATCTCACTTGAAAGCAATGGATATCATATTAAATTTATTTTGTGATTAATGCAATAATGGTGATAAAAATCAAAGAAAAAAAGAAAAAAAAAAAAAAGAAAAAAGAGGATACAGATATTATGTGGTTCAGCAGTATCTTTACATCCATAGAAATTACCACTTAAACTTTTACTATCACCTAAATGCAGGATACATAAACATTTATAATAACCCCAGATATAACCAATTTACAAAATACTCCCATATCCTGGCTATACTGTATCATATCGCGGGGGGCCCACAACCCCAACCTAATCTATTATCCCCAACAAAAGACAATATCCATGACGGGCAAAAGAGGATATTTTGTCCCCCCCTCCCCCTCGATGGCCCCATAAACTTCCACTTGAAAATGATTTGCATTGACAAGGGTAAAAAAAAACAAACAAACACAGAAGGCATTCCAGAAAGATAAAAACAAACTTAAATGAAAATAAGGTCATGTGAAGCTCAAATAAGAGCTGGACGGGCATGCATTAAATAATTTAAAACAAGAGCTCACACGATTAGCGTATGATTGTAAGTGCCTATGTGAAGTGGAGATCCGTAACTAACAAAAAAATCTGGCATAAGTTTGCGATATGAGAATTTAATTTCGGCCAATGACGAGTCATTTTCTTATTTGATATTAGGAGATTAAGAAAGCTTAAAGTACACAGCAGAAGTTGGATAGTGTGGTTATTGTTTATGCATATGCTGTATATTGGCCAATGGCTTTATTTTGATTTTATCAAGCGTATGATTCAGGCTAGCTGATCCACTGTTAAGTGACACAAAAATGTAGGATTCATTTTATTGCGTGACTTCGGATATATTTGAAGAACAAGTGGATAGCTGATTTGATATTACCTACATGATTGGAGGGCTTTCCACAAGTCTAAATCATTTTAAAAATATATTGATTAAAAATCGTCGTTTAATAAATATTGATATTAACCATGTCACAGACATTGCAAAATCACATGTAGATCTAGTATGTGATAAACAGAAGTTCAATATAAATTAAGAACTCATATGTTAAAAAGATGAATTCAGAGCAAATTTAGAGTAACTCATATGGTAAAAAGAGGAGTTCAATAAAAATTAGTAATCCATCTATTCAAAAGATCAATTAAAAATATAAATTTAACTCGCTTGTCAGTTACTCCAGCTTTAACGCAAACAACTTATCTATTAAAACGAGTTTTACGGGTAAAATTTAGAAACTCATTTGTTAAAAGAGGGACCATTTAAATTAGGAATGTTATAAAGATGAATTCTAGTTCAACGCAAAGTAAGGAACTTTGCCTGTTAAAAATACTGTCTCAATGTTAAAATAGAACTCGGCCTTTAACTATGCCATTTTCTCTCCAATGGGAACTGATACTGCCAACCACCATGTCCAAGGTAAAAAGTTTGTTTTAATATAATAATGCATTAATCATGAAAGTTATGTAATGTTCAAAATGTGCCTATTTATTTATGCAAGGCATATTTCAACTTTCTAAATGTCATGTTATTTAACACTAGCACAGCAATAATATGAATCTATACTCTAATTTGTATTGATGGATGTATTTTATGATAGCATGGGGGCATGATACAGGTTGATAAGAATTAATATTATTATGATAGTATTTATGGTTAGTTGATGACTTGATTATAATTAATATTATTACTGATATGGTTTGTTGTTAATATCATTCCAATTTTATTGGAGAAAAAATTGATTGATTAGAACCAAGTTCTTAATTTGAACTCAACTGGCTTTTTTAACCGACGAGTCCTAAATTTGCATTAAACTCATCATTTCAGTAGTCATGTTCTAAATTTGAATTGAATTCGTCTTTTGAATAGTCAAAATTTTAATTTATATTGAACTCTATCTTTCGATCGTAATGTGTCATAAATTTGCATCGAATTTATCTTTTAATAAACGAGTTTTTAATTTGTACTAAACTCGTTTTCTCGACAAACGAGATTTGCATGACTTCTCTGTTATGTTGGCACTCATGACATGATAAAAACTGCCTTAATTTAATTAATATTTCTCAACTAACATTATTTTACAAATTATTTTTAAAAAATACTATTTAAAAAAAAAAAAAAAACAATCGTCCCATGATTAAAAGCAACAACGATGATCCATTTGTGAGAATTTGGACCTGAGGCCCACAAGTTATTTTTGTTAAACACATTAAAATAAGACCCACGGACCTTTTAACTCATAAAAGGCATTTTGCAGATCTTAGATTGCTTTGAAGGATTGTTAGGTTAATTAGACTCCAAAATTTAGAGGTACCTACAAAATCACCTTATCCAGCTCTTCATTCTTATTGATGCAAATGTAATTATTTTATATTATGTATGAATAATATAGATCTTAAATTGGACAACTTCCAATTACACGACAGATCTATAAAAATAATCCATGCAAATACATCTATTTCAAACATTAATTGCTGAAAAACAACTAATAAAAATTTCTTAGAGGCCTTCCATAATTCAACAATCATCAAAGCAACTTGGAGTCTTATGTAACTTAAAGTTTCACACAATATATCATATTATTCATAAGAAGACATGACTCGATACACAACATTTTCACATATATATAATATATGCCTCAAGTCTTATTTTGGGTATAATAAGAGAAACAACTAGTATAAGGGTTTGCTTAGAAACCTTCCCACAATTCAACCGATCACCAAAGTCCACTTTAGCCGTATGCGGCTTAAAATCCCACATATAATGAACGATATATCACATTACATAGGATGAGATAACTTATCTGCAATGATGAGACAACTCAGTAGACAATACTACATATTATATGGTTCTTATATTTATGTCGAACAAGGTGGTCATCAATGTGCTCGTTGGAGATGAATTAAAAAATCCATAATTTTAGTGGAGCTGATATTTTGTTTAACTTCTCATACTCAAAAGTCCAACGCGACTGTAGCATCCGGCAAAATTTCCACTCATGCAGTAAAGAAATCGTAATTTCCCGGTAAAATCCGAAATTTTTCAGATCCGATGACTAAACGGATTTCACCGCTAGAATCGTCAGCGAAAATCCTAGCTACCACGCCAAATTTCGGCCGAATCTTAAACAGCCGAAATTCATCGCTTTCTTCGTGCACCGGTGCACGTGTCGTGAAAACGAAGCCTGGCATACGCTGACGCGACAAAAGCCACCTACTAAGAATGGTGACTTTCTGACATGTCGCAAGATGAGAGAGATGATGAAATGGACTACTGGGGAGAAGCCGCGTAAAAAATCCAAGATTTAAGGATACACAAGATTAATGAACGTTACCGAGAATAAAACAAAAATCAAATAGTGTCATCTTCTCAAAATAGGCAGTGGATCGTGGGACAAGAGGGGGTTGATGGATCGCCAGAGAGAGTGTGCTCCTTCTCTCCATATTTCCTACTAGACCCACCTCGCTCGACGAGCCAGCAGCAGGTGCCCGTTTCCCACTCCTGAGGCCAATGCTGCGGACAATTCACTGGTGGAGTTCCAACAACTCCAAGAGATATGGATCTTTCCTACTTATGCTAATTCACTAAGAGCCACGTAAATTACTGGTAATGCCCTGGCGCCGTTCTACCGTAAACTCCTAGCCTCAAAGCTTAACCGAGCGAGTAAAAATTCTTATTTATGTGGTCGGAACAAGAACTCCAGGGCTTCACTGCTCATATGAATAGTGACACGTAAAATTCGTGTGAAAATGTGTTTCGGGTTTAGTGATTCAAAATGAATTGCTCAGGTTTGCACCAGCCCTACGCCAGCTAATTTCAGTGTAATCGACATGACTCCGCATAAATACGCTTTTACGACATTTAATTACGTTAATATACGCACGCAATATATCGCATTTAATACGTCGAATTTGCATCACGCATTCCATAATGTGACGCATCTTAATATTAGTGAGTGAGTGCACAGACATGAAATTGAAAAAAAAAAGCAAAACATTTTTTAAAGCGAATTTCCGAAGATTTTCAAGAACTGCCTCGAGATTGTCCAACGTGATCACTTCTGATGAGGACCATGACTGCTTCTGAGAAATATCCAAAGCACCCGCGCCCCGAATTGTAGTCCAATATTTTTAACAAATTCAGGCCGAAGCCTTCGAGAACAAAGTTTTGCTAAAACGCCGATTTTACCCGCATTCGGCCAGATACGCGGCGGGAAATTTCCTGCATGGCGACCAGACACGGATCTACATGCAGATATCTGAAGAGCCTGGGCGTAATCGCCACCGCGTTGCTTTACATCGCGACGCGCACCAGCCGAGCAACCCACGTAGAATTATCTCTACCGGAAATTTTCGCTTCACCCTCGTCAGGATCACCATTTCCCGTGCACAGGAGCGACATTGGGGAAGGCCGCACTCACCAGAGGCTCGCAGCCGTTGTAAGTTCTCGACTCATGCGCTGATATCGCCAGACATAACACGACAAATTGCAAACTTTAATATATGTTTCAGATAAGAAAGAATGCTGCTAACTCTTAAACCATGTAAGATAGCTTGGTCGGATATTTTGGCAAAGATTACGTTGCGCTTGCTGCCATTATTATACTTCGTACGCGGACCTCAAGGCGCACATCAGAACTCACGTGACAAGTTCAGACCATAGAGAGCCCTCGCACAAAAGAGACTCGGGCCTCGATTATGAGCTCTGCCCAGAACCCCAACATTCACGAATATTCCGCAGGCCGACGAGTCGGCCAACTGACACCCCGGGTTCTCGTACACACAAAGACCAAAGCCGAAATCACCTTCTAATTGCTCAAGCAAGATCTTGAAGCTCTTTTACTGCTTCGGGATATCTCCTTCAATGACTTTGAAGGTGATCGACTTGTTTTTTTCATCTATAGCTTCTAACATTTCTTTTGGTTACATGAGTATTCCCATCTTTGATTTTAAGCAAAGAAAAAATCATACTTCATTAGTAATGAATTATGCTTTCATATATTATCCAACTAGGAGCACTCATACACTATGTTTTACTATAAAAAGGTATGTTGAGTACTAATTCATTTGAATGAAGGTTAAAAATAAAGAAGATATGCTTTCATCATTTTACATCAATAGAAAAAATGAAAAATAGAGTGAATATTTGTGAATTTGTTAGTTGATAGTAAATCTTTTAACTCGAAAGGAATAAAAACATGATCCCATGAAATAAAATTAGAAACCAGAGAAGTTATAAGAAAGACAATAAATTAAGTAGGTCATAAAAAAATATATGCAGGTGATATATGCGGCAAATTGTGAACCATTTGATGAATTATTTGTGCAAATAGTTAAACACATGGATTACCGACAGCATAGTTCCACACGATGATAGAGCCAAGACTACCCCAATCACCCTCATGCAGATGAGCTTTTTGAATATTTTGAGGACTAACATTAGAGATGTGGTGTGGCTTTTTCCAGAACATTTCATGAAACTTATCAGCAAGAGCCCTGATCAGAGTTTCTGCTTGAACCTTACCCGCTAGAACCATAGTTTCTCAGCAACCAAACAAGTTGGGAATATAGAAGAGGGAGCTCAAGGCAGTGCTGCATGAAAAAACACTCAGCCTTGCACCCTTAAATGGAGAAGGGATGACTCATCAAGTCCATTCAATGTACGCCACTTGTGAGGCTGATTTGTATCCACGTCACATTATCACCTTTACCTTTTTTTTTTTTTTAATACGCTTTAATTTAAGAAGAATTGTCTCCTGACTCGAATACAACCCCCTTCCTATGCCTTTCCTTATTCAAAATAATGGAAGACTCCATCACTTGCTCTGTATACATACCATTATTACCTTCACATTAATTTGATAGAAGATCGATATTTGATAACCCTTAAAGTTCTAAGGGTTATCAAATATCAACCTCCCCATTCACACCATGCAAGGAATAAAATATCATTTAATTTTTTTTAAAGAAAATCAATGCTTGAAAGAATTCTACAAATTCTATCAAACGGTGAACCACAGCAATCTTCATAACCAAATATTATAACAACTTTAGGAAAGTTTAACCACCAAATATTATAATCAATATTACAAATATCTTTTTTAAGAGATTGAAGGGGATTCCAAAGTAATGATAAATTATTATAACAAAAAAAAGTAATTTACTTCTCAATTATTTACTAATGGAGGACATTTGGAAACTAACATAGAATTTTAAACATTTGCAATGTGACCATATTTATAGGGGAAGCAAATAGAGCATTAGTAAAAATGTTTAAACACGCTCTCTTATTTATTTTATAGAAAAATTTTATTAATTTTGAGTTCCTCTTATGTTATTTTATAGAAAATTTTATTAATTTTTAAATAATTCAAAACCGAAAAAAATAAGTTAATTAATGCCTATAATTTAAGTATACAATTGTGACAATTCTATCTATGGAGCGTAAAGGTATCACCTTGTGCCCTACAAATATAAAAACTTGGGGATAATGTGAAATGGAGTAAATATGGCAAATATATATCAATCTATAATTGGGAATTTATATGAAATTCCTGTTTTGATTCATGTAGTCAACTGTCCTTCTTTGGCTTATAACATATGGTGGTTGTTAATTTCCTAGCATTTATGATGGTAGTTAAAATTCCTTTAATAAAAGTCCAAACTCTATATTACATCTTATCTTAATTAGGTATTCAACAACTCCATGACTTTAGAGGAGCTTTCATGTCAATCACTTTCATTCTTCTCATTATGAGAATTTATAAGAAATTGCCTGTTTTGATTCATGTAATCAACTATCCTTCCTTGGCTTATAACATTTGGTGGTTGCTAATTTCCTAGCATTTATGATAGGTAGTTAAAATTCCTTTAATAAAAGTCCAAACTCTATATTACATCTTATTTCAATTAGGTATTCAACAACTCTATGACTTTAGAGGAGTTTCATGTCAATCACTTTCATTCTTCTCATTAAACCACCTAGGGCACTCATAGTCATAGCTCTACCTTGATTATTTCATAATAATTGTTATACCACACAAGTCATATTAAAGTGTGAATTAGTAGTATCATGACCCTTAACTATTAGTGCATTGTAAATATTAGACATTTTGTCTGGTAAAAAGCTATATCCAAGACCGCACCAATGATGTGAGCGATATGCTCCAATTTTTTTTATCTAACATTAATAAATTATAAATTATTTGGACTCAATCTTGATATAAAAGTATTTAAAATGATTTTGAATATGTAATTAGATAAAAAATTATTACTTTAAATTTCAATAATTGTTAAATTATTATTATATAATTAATGTTTTATTTTAATTAATATCTATATATGTAGTTCAAAATAAGAAATCAAAGTTAATTTATGTTTGAGTATCAAGGTGAAATAGTGTCATAAGAAAATGATAGCTTTGTAATATCTCCTTTTTAATTTCAAAAGTGAGCCATTTCTTTTCTTTTTATTGACCATTTGTAATCTCTCTACCTAAACTTGACAAGTCATAATATCTTTACCTAAACTTTAGGTCCCTATAATGATAGAAAAAACCTACGCTCTGCGGTCATATGAAAAAGGTCTCACAAAAGTTGAATTATACATACGAAATGCTTGCAACGGCGCCGCACACTAAAGGTCGGACAAGTAAGATGATGCAGGATACACTTCAGCCATCATGCTAACAAAATACTTCATAACGTTTGTAATGTAAAATATATATATATATATATATATATATATATATATATATACACACATTACAAACATTTGATGTACGAAAGGGTATCCATGAGCATGTTATTATAAATGCATTCTTCATAGTATTTCCAACCATTCTTCATCTCTATATCCATATATATAAATTTTAATCAAAATTTATTTTCTAACTTTTTATTTGCATCTCAAGAAATAAATGTTTAAATAGTGAATTCTCACAAGGGTAGAGATAGCACGGCCGAGAGGGGCATCTATTATTTTAATGCCCCTGCAACTTTTCCCAAAAAATATCCTATTTTTAGTACATAGATTTGAGCCTACAACTATAGATTTTAGCCTCTTTGACTAAATATAAGTCTTCCACTATTGGCTTTAAACAAGCTAGCTGATATTCTATCATATAAAATTTAAATAAACCATGATACATATAGCAATTGTAATTAAAAAAAATAGAGAAGTGGATTCCACTATCTCTAAATATGAAAAAAAAATGAAAATTTGAAAGTAAAAATAGAGAATTATGGTTGAAGATGCTATAGATAAAAACATATATGTGACATTTGAATAATCACATGCATATAATTATAATTGTATAAGATAAAAATAATATAAGTTATTTAAAGTGATTTGATAATAAACGGGAATGGGTGAGTATAACGTAAAACTCAGTTTGAAGATAAAATATTAAAATAGAAAAACATTTAAAGTACATATAATGAGCTAATCTTGTCAATTACCACATAGAAGTACACCACCCTGAGAGTTGAATAAACGGTTGACACTAGAGATTTCAAACAAAGTGTAATGAAACTAATATGATAAGGTTTTTCCATCAATGTCATAAACTTCCACATGATGGGATCAAGTTCAAATTACATTAAAAAAAAAAAAAAAGTAGTGCTAGGGTTTTGGGGTTTGAGATTGTCTTACCAGGAGTATAGCACCTCCGGCTACCGCCAGACCCACGCTAGAGATGGTAAATGTGTGTCCGTATCCGTGATTTCCACCGATCCGATCTCGTCAAATAAAGAGAAAAATCCGTTGATCGATAATGGATATGGATATGGATAAATCCGATTTGAATGGATATGGATTGATATGGATTTAGGCATATCCGATCCGAACCCGTGACATATCCGACCCCAAACGTGTGTAATATTTGAATTAATATTCAACGTTATAATATCCGATACAATATTTGAATTAATCGTGAATGTAATAGCACTATAAGGTCATGATATGATCTCACATTACTAATTCAAATATTTAATTGCCTATTTTTTAAAATCAATTAGTAAAGTTAGAAATGAATACTAAAAATATAATAATGTAAACCCCAAAACCTAACAATAACATTATAAATTATAAATCTAGTCCTAATTGTAATTTGTAACCCCACGTAGAACATGCTAACATCAGAAACCCTAACTTAACACAAATTCTAAACTTATAACACTACAAACCCTAATTTGTTGATAAGCCTCATACAAATATACCGATCCACGCTCACATCCTTCCCAAATAAGTGGATCGACATATCACATATCTCTTCCAAGATGTCGGAAGCTTGGCCATTCTCGAATCACCCAAGACTCGATAGTCGCTGATAATGTAAGAAGCCCCCGCGTATAAGACCAAACTTATGTGATCTCTTTAAACTCTTTTAATGACCGGCTCTATCTCTGTCGCAAGTGGCATTTATCGACACTTCGAAAGTAGGAAAGTGTAACACTCGAAATATACCTCACCTCTAGTCAAGCCGATATGTTTAGGGTATTTTGTGTATAATTTGACTGCTGCGGAGTTAAATGCGCTAAACAATTTTAACGGTATAATCTCAGGAATTTACAAGACTTAAGGACAATTTTGTAATTCCAGACAAAAAGCGCTTTTAAAAGTCATAAATTGAAGAAACTATGGGCCAAAAAGATATGAATTGATGAGATGGAGGCCAAAATGAAATAAATGAAAGTTTATTTATAAATGACCAAGAGATGGAGGGCTTAAAAGAAAATAGAGGAAAGTCGACCCAAAAACGGGAGTTTTTGAGGCCAAACAAGGCCTTAGTAAATATGGGATTTTAAAGACCAATTCGTCTCAAATCGGGAGAACCCAGAGAGAAGAAGAGAAAGCAGTTACAGTTGCTAAGAGAAGAAGAGGAGGAAGGTGATCAAGCAAGCCGCGGTATGGAACTGGATTTTTGGTATGGAAACTACCTTTGATTATGGATTTCAGATGGATCATAATGGGATTCTAAGACTTCAGACATGATTAGTATCTTGTCTCCACCCAAATGGTTTTCATCAATCGCATCTTTAACCTTAGATTTCTTGAAATTAAGGTGGTAAAACCCACAAGGAACAAGATAAGTAAGGAATTCTCTTTTTGTTTGATTCATGGTTAAAATGACAAGATTTGAGCTAGTGGTTTAGAATAAACCCTAACAAATCCTTGACTTTGAATTGTGTGGCGGGGTTGCAAACCTACAATAGAATGGTTTTGAAGTGATTCATGAAAGTGCACTGAAGAAAGATATCCATTGAAAGATGATTTGAGGATAATCGAGGTTGCAAGATGAAATTGAAATGGTTTTGAAGTGTATACTTAAGTATAGATATTCGATGGAAAAGTGCATGAAAAGGAGAAATAACAAAACTGCATTTCGGGTAAGGTCTTCTACCGGTAGAAGCAGTTCTACCGGTACAACCCTTTGATTCTCGGGTCGATTTTGGTTGTTCCACCAGAGTTAAGTTCTACCGGTGCCAAATTTGTTCCGGGCCTTTCCCTGTTTTCGACCGCTTTTGTATATTTCGCCATAACTTCCTCATTTCTTATCCGATTCGAAAGTGATTCAAGTGGCCACTTAAAAATAGACTTCAAGAAGAACAAACCATATTTAATAAGTATCTCCAAATTCTGACTCTAGGTGGCCCAAATATTCACTCAAAGTGGGGTCATGTGCAAGTCAATTCTGTTTCCAGCTTCAACATAGAGTAGTTTCCCGGATGTTTCGGACGTAACTCCTCGAGTTCCTAAGGTGTCCCTAATCGGGTGATTCCAATTGGAATAGAACCCCTTAGCACCTTATATTTAAATGTGAGTATAAGGACATAGTGTCAAAATATGAAGTCAAGACCCCGGAAAATGAGCAATAAACAAATTTCCTTGGTAAAATTCCAGAACCGACTAGTTGGCATGAAAATGCCGATAACTCGAAGCTCGACGATCCGATCGATCGACCCCACCTCAGAATTTTAGATTCATAGAAGAATAAGAATACATGGCTGGGCGTGGATTGCGATGCTCATCAAGTGGCCTACCAAGATTTAACACGACCGTCATGAACGTATAATGTGGCTAATAATGCTCACTATAAGATAGTAAGTTATCAACTCATATAATTGTAATTGCCTAAGACCGCTTATTGAATGACACTCCAAGACTCGATCGTGCCCGCACACATTAGTACTCGTACTCCGATTAGTGCGACCATTCTCCCGACCGTGCTTCGCACATTACATTTCCTGCACTCCGATTAGTGCTACTAAGAATCTTCGACCGTGCTTCTCGCACACTACTTCCGCAGATTTATGATTAGTGCGACGCACTCTCTCGATTCGTACCGACCTTCTGCAATTTATCAGGCCGTGTCCTACTCATTCCTCAGACATCGGGTCTAGGTAATCTAACAATTATAGGCATAAGATTCCGACAAGAATAAAGAACTCGACATGGTAAAGATCCTGAATGTACCCACTAAAATCTCCGTATATGTTCTCGTAGTAACTACTGCACCAGATTTGCTATGTAAGACCCACTTCGGCACTCGTATCCGATAAGTTCCGTAGCACCCACGTACCCCCGTCTCTCGATTAAGCCCGTAGCACTCCACCCGGTACTCCCGCATCCGAAAATGTTCTCAGAAAATCTACTACCCCAGATTTAATTGGGTTTATGTTCGTCTCCATTTTAAATCTCCCATAAGACTACTGCACTCCAAAGATCCTAACAAGTTCCCGGCTTTCCCATTAACTCCTCAGATCCGCTAAGTTCCGTCCTCCGATAAGTTCCTGCCTCCTCGTATAAAGTTCCAAAGACCTACTGCACTCCCGTATCCGATAAGTCCCGGGTCTCCGAATAAGTCCCTGATCCGATAAGTCTGTGAGTACCTAAGGTACTCTTGTATTCGGTCAGTCTCCAGTACCTTACTGCACTTAATACGGACCAATAAGTCCCGATCTATCAAGTTCAGAGCACCTACTCGCACCCGTATATGAGCAAGTTCCGTCTTGTATCTGACAAGTCCTCGTAGTACCTATGGGTACTCCCTCGTCTCTCGTAGGAGCAAGTTATGTAGTACCTACTGCATCCTTTATCCGAATAAGTTCCGCTTTCCGATTAACTCCTCAGATCCAACAAACATGTCCCAGATCTGAATGTTCATTCCGTACTGGACATTAAGTTCTCAGCATCTATAGTAATCTCGTATTTCCCCATCAAGTCCCCCAGAAGCACTAAAGTACCCCCAGACCTCGATGATCCGGGATAAGTTTCTGGCAGAGACCTACTCTGTACCCCAGATTCGATTAGGTTCCGTAGCTACCTACTCTGCAATCTCAGATCCGATAACCCCATCCGGGCGAAGTCCCAGATCCGATAAGTCCCCAGATCCGATCAAGTCCCGTGAGTACCTACTGCACTCCGTGATCCGGCAAGCCCCGTATCCGAATATGTCCCGTCTCTCGATCTAGTTCGTAATACCTACGGTACTCTCAGATCCCGAGTAAGTTCTCGTCTCAGATCCGATGTTTAGTTCCAAGACTACTCTGGCACTCTCAGATTGACAAGCCTCCAGAAGCACCTACTGTACCAGACGCGCAGTCAAGTACAAGTTCAGAGCACCCACGAGTACCTCAGATCCCGTAAAGATAAGTATAAGTCCAAAGAGGGTACCAAGGGTACTCCTCAGATCCCGTAAAATACAGGGCGTATCCGTTCCGATCCCACCGCTCCTGACTAATGTCCATACCGATACGTGATCTCGCATATCGCCCGATCTAACCCTCGTATGTCACACGACATGACAATTTCCGACTTATCGTACCTACGTGTACCTTCGCACAAGTATAAGATCTGTAAGACAATTATAAATTCCAGAATACATGTGTACGATCCGAAATACATGTGTAAGTTCCAGAATATTAATTTATAAGATCCAAATTATTCAGACGCGCTCGAAATACAAGATAAGTTCCGTGAAGACCAGGATATACTTTGTAGTACATAAGATAATGGCAATTGTATAAGTTTTGTAGTACTTACGTATGGCTTCTCCACAGATAAGAATAAGTTCCTCAATACCGCACACACGCTCCGTAATCCCCCTCGCGGATACCCACGTACCTCTAACAAGTGTAAAACCCAGTATGCAAAAGTCCCGTACAAGATGTTCTGTAACTCCCACGAGTCCCCGACTGAAAAATAAGTCTATTATGCGATAAGTCCCCGTATAAGAATAAGCCCTCGTAATTCCTACGGAGTCCCGAATAAACATAAGCCCGCGGCGAGCTTGGGCACTCGTATGTCCGCGCACACCTTACGAAATTCTTATATCCAAGGCGGTTATACACTTATTTAGTAATCATATGCATGTGCATCTCGTATAAGTTATAGATATGTTTCCCATCAATTGCCGCAAAGCTTAGCACGGGCTTTAATCCGTGTAGTACAGAGAAGGATACGCCAAGAACATCCGCATACAAACCGCCAACACACTGCAAGGTTCAACATACATGTGTTCCGCGCTCGATTTGTAAATTGTAAAAAAGCAAAGTTTTGTATTTTGTAAGGGGACTCCAAGAGGGTGTGTATAGATTTTGATGGACACCACTGGTGGTAGTTCTTTTGATTATATAAGAGGTGATGTGGGCCATAACCCATTGTGTGCGCTGGTTTTTTTTTTAAAAATCGTGCAAAGAGTCCCAAAGATATGGTCTCGTCCCGGAACCGGCTCTCTGATCCGCCAACGGCCTGACCGACGTGTGTGACAAGTGGCATCGTGAGCCTAGTTTAGGCGTTTCCTAAGAATTCCTCGACAAGGATGTACCCTGCCATTAGTAAATGTGTCAGCCCGATGCGATGTCCTCACTGTGATATCGACTGGGAATAATAACCCCAATCCCGCTCAAAGATTGGGGGATCGAGTTAGTTCTCGATGAGCTTTGATGGCTCAAGTGAGAGTCACGCCCAGCCTTCCTCAGAAAGATATGAAAAGAAAGGATCCGAGCATGTGAGCAAGCACACGGGCAGAGTGTGAATTTCGAGGACGAAATTCTTATAAGGGGGGGAGAATTGTAACACCCCGAAATATACCCTAGTCGTTTTCGATATGTTTAGGGTATTTGTAAAGTATAATTTGGATCAAGCTTGCGGAGTTAAATGCGAACACGGAACGAGACCCGGAATTTACAAGACTTAAGGACAATTTTGTGATCAGTGCCAAAATGTGGCTTAAAAGTCATAAATTGAAGAAATCCAATGGCCAAAAAGATATGAATTGATGAGATGGAGGCCAAATGAAATAAATGAAAGTTTATTTATAAATGACCAAGAGATGGAGGTTTAAAAGAAAAATAGAAAGTCGGGACCAAAATGGTTTTCGGAGGGCCAAACAAGGCCTTAGTAAATATGGGATTTTAAAGACCAAATTTGGTCTCAAATTGGGAGAACCCGTAGAGAAGAAGAGAAGAAAGAAGAAGCAAAGGTTATAAGCAAGATGGCGAAGGTGATCAAGCAAGCCAAGGTATGAACTTCTCAGATTTCGCATGGAAACTTACCTTGATTGCGGTGGATTTCAGACGATCACATGGGATTCTAAGACTTCAGGATGATTAGTATCTTGTCTCCAAATCTATGGTTTTCATCAATCGCATCTTAACCTTAGATTTCTTGAAATTAAGGTGGGTAAAACCCACAAGGAACAAGATAAGTAAGGAATTCCCCTTTTTGTTTGGATTCATGGTTAAATGACAAGTAATGGAGCTAGGGTTTAGAATAAACCCTAACAAATCCTTGACTTTGAATTGTGTATGGGTTGTAACCCATATTAGAATGGCTTTGGAAGTGATTCATGAAATAATTTGGAAGAAAGATATCCATTGAAAGATGATTTGAGGATAATTGAGGTTAAAAGATGAAATTGAAATGGTTTCCTAAGTGTATAATGGCGCATAGATTTGGTCTGGGATGGAAAAGTGCATGAAAAATGGGAGGAAATAACAAAATCTGGGCATTTCGCAATTTCTACCGGTAGTTGTTCCCACCGGTACAACTTTGATTCTCGGTCGATTCGCTGAAGTTCTACCCAGAAGTTAAGTTCTACCCCAGACAACTTGTTCCTCGTTTTCCCCGTTTCGACCGCTTGTATTTGGGGCCATAACTTCCTCATTTCTTATCCGATTTGAGTGATTCAAGTGGTCACTTAAAATAGACTTCAAGAAGAACAAACCATATTTAATAAGTATTCTCCAAATTCTGACTCTAGGTGGCCCAAATATTCACTCAAAGTGGGGTCATGTGCAAGTCAATTCTGTTTCCAGCTTTGAACATAGAGAAGTCCGGGATGTTTCTGACGTAACTCGAGTTCCTGGGTGTTCCGAATCAAGTGGATTCCACTGAATAGAACCCTAGCACCTTATATTTAAATGAGTATAAGGACATAGTAATAAAATATGAAGTCAAGACCCTGGAAAAAATGAGTAATACAAATACCTTGGTAAAATTCCAGAACCGACTGCCAAGAAATGCCATAACTTGAGCTCGACGATCCGATCGATTGATTCCAATTCCCGGGTAACGATTCATAGAAGAATAAGAATACATGATTAAGGTGTGTGATTACATGCTCACTATAATCTTTGCCTATTTAAATACTTAATCCGCCATGAATGATAATGTGGCTAATAATGCTCTACTATAAGATAGTAAGTTATCAACTCATATAATTGTAAATTGCCTAAGACCCGCTTATATTGAATGAGACTGCATCTCTCCTCGATCGTGCTTCTCGCACATTAGTACTTCGCACTCTCTGACAAGTGCGACTAAGATTCTCGACCGTGTTTCCCAAGACATTAGTACAGATTCTCCTCGATTAGTACTACTAAGACTCTCTCGAACAAGGCTTCCTAAGATACCAGCATTTCCTAAGACTCTCCGACACGACAGACTCTCGATCTCGAGACCGCACCTTCTGCAATTTATCAGGCCGCGGTCCTACTCATTCCCAGACATCGGTCTAGGTAATCTAACAATTATATGATAAGATTCAATAAGAATAAAGAACTCAATATGGTAAAGATCCTGAATGTACCCACGTACCAGATATGTTCCTCGTAGCATCTTACTTCTGCACCTCCTCAGATTTGCTATGTAGTACCTACGGGTACCCCCAGATTCGATAAGTTCCGTAGTACTCCACTCTGCAATTCCGTATTTGACAAGTCCGTCCCTGGAATAAGTTCTCGTAGGGTACCCACGTACCCCCGTCTCTCGATTAAGCCTCAGAGGTACCTACGTACCCTCGTGATCCGGGAACAAGTTCTCGTTAGCACCTACGTACCCCTGTATTTAATTGCTATGTTCTGCCTCTGATGAATCCTATAGTACCTACGTACTCCAAGATTCCAATAAGTTCCGCTTTCTCGATTAACTCCCCGTATCCGAATAAGTCTGGCCTCTCCGATAAGTTCGTCTTTGTATAAGTTCCTAGATCACCTACTTGGATAATTCCGATTCGATAAGTCCCGTCTCCTCGAATAAGTCCCTGATCTGGAGAGTTCCGTAGTAACGGCGGGTACTCTTTGTATTTGAATAAGTTCCAGAGTACCTACTTCGTACTTATATCCGAATAAGTCCCGACCGATAAGTTCCGTAGTACCTACGTACTCCCTTTGGGATATGGAGCAAGTTCCTGGTCAGACCGACAAGTCCCGTAGTACCTATGGGTACCCGTCTCTCAGAGGTTATGTAGTACCTACGGGTACTCCCGTATCTGAATAAGTTCCGTTTCTGATTAACTCCTGTATCTGAATAAGTTATGTCCCGTATCTGAATAAGTTCCGTCCTGTACTCGATTAAGTTCTGTAGTACCTATAGGTACTCTCGTATTTCATCAAGTTCCGTAGCACTCAGGTACCCCGTATCCGATGATCTGATAGTTTCGTAGTACCACGTACTCCCCGTATTTGATTGAAGTTCCGTAGCATCTACGGTACTCCCGTATCCGATAACTCCTATATCCGATAAGTCCTGTGATCCGATAAGTCCCAGATCTCGACAAGTCCTCAGAGTACCTTACCGCACTCCCGTATCCGTAAGCCCCTTTTCAGACCAATATGTCCCGTCTCTTATCTTAGTTTGGTAATACCTACGTAATTTTGTATCCGAAAAGTTCCGTCTCAGATCCGACAAGCTCCGTAGCACTCTACGTACTCTTGCATTTGATTACGGCCTCCAGAAGACGACGTACTCTCGTATCAATAAATAAGCATGCTCTCAGAGTACCTACGAGTACTCTCATCCGTAAGATAAGTATAAGTCCAAAGAGTACCCCAAGGGTACTCTCGTATCCCAGAAATAAGTATATGTATCCGTTCGACCAGACCAAGCCTCGACTAATGTCCATACCGATATATCCGTGACACGTCCCGATCTAACCCCTCAGACATGTCATACGATTATGATTAGTTCCTCGACTTCTATTGTACCTACGAGCAATTCCCGCACAAGTATAAGATCCGAAGACAATTATAAATTCCAGAATACATGTATGAGGATCCAAATACATGTAAGTTCAGAATACACGATAAGATCCGAAATATCTAAGATGTGCCTCGTAAAATACCAAGATAAGTTCCGTGAAGACCGTGGATATACTGTAGTACAAGTAAGATACGAAGTACTGTGATAAGTTTTAGGTACTTACAAGTACTTCCAGATAAGAATAAGTTCAAGAATACCAAGACATCGTCTGCATCCCTGTGATACCTACGTACCTCCGAACAAGTGTAAACTCAGAGTATGCAGAAGTCCTCTCTCTCTCTCTCGCATAAGATAAGTTCAGAATTCCTACTGGAGTCCCAACTCGAAAATAAGTCTATTATTATAAGTGCATAAGTCCTCGCATAAGAATAAGCCTCAGAATTCCTACTGAGTCCCACAAACACAAGCCTCGTTCATGAGCTTAAGTACTTGTATAAGTCCACAGCATGGTAATCGTACGAAATTTCGATATCTCAAGTATGGTTATACACTTATTATAATTGTGTATATGCAATGCATCTCAGATAGTTATAAGATATGTTTCCCCATTAAGCGTAAAGCTAGCACGCTTTAATCCGTGTAGGTACAGATAGGTGACAAAGAACATCCCGATACACCGGGCCAACACACCTGTAAGGGTTCACTACATGTAGGTTCCGCGCTCGACTCAGAATAAAAGTAAAGTTTTGTATTTGTAAAGGGACTCGTGATATGTGTATAGATTTTGATGGACACCACTCTAAAATCAAGAGTTCTTTTGATTATGTTATAAGATGTGGGCTATAACCCACAAAAGCTAATTGGTTTTTTTAAAAAAAAATCGTGAAAGAGTCCCAAAGATGGTCTCGTCCCGGAACCGGTCTGATCCGCCTAATCGGTCGGACCGGATCTGGGGGTGTGACAAAGTCCGACGCGACCGGACTCGCTGGATTTTTAGTCCCTAAATCCCTAACCTTAATGTAACACCACAAATTTTAATTCCTAATATTGTAAATTTTAATTTTACCACTTAAAGTCCTAATCAAACATCACTAACCCTAACTCTAACACCGCTGGCAGCAATCTTAATCTAATATAAAGGAGCAAAGGAGTGAAGAAAGAAGTGGAAGAGATCGAGAAAGGGTTTTATGGAAGATAGCCTATGCTTGATAGAAAATGAGTCTATACTTTGAAGTTGTCGAGCATAAGTATAAAGGCACCAATTTGCACATCTGGAAAAAAAAAAAAACCAGTTTGGATTTATGTTAAAAAACACTCATTCCGACCATTGCTCGCGAATCTCAAAACAAGTTCTAGAAGTTCGTGATCAGCGCCAAAGATTAAAGCAACTCTTAGATCTATTCCTTCCATAACATTCGACAGGTTAGTGATTTTATATTCTCATTTTTCTTTATTTTAGATCGTAGTAGCTTAATTTCATGCACTCCATTGTAATATAATACAGTTGCATTGTCGAACATTACCACAATCTAAAATACATATATCATGCTCCTAATATTGAGATCGATTCATCATGTTTGTGCTTTTAAATGTTGAGATTCACTACAAGCCAGGTTTCTTTAAATGTTGAGATTCATCACGCTGCGTGTCGAATATTAAGCCTAAATACTGTCCATGAGTGGAATTAAAATAATAATAATAATAATTATGCAAGTGCACTTGCGGAGAATGTAAGTTGTAGTCAAGTTGTTCAGAGAATAAAATATTAATTGTGATTGGTGTATGAACATTTTACATACCTGATGATAATAATTTTATTTTGTAAAAATGGTGTAATGATGGTTCGAATTAAAACCAAATAAAAAAATAAAAGAAAAGGAAAAGACTGGTTTTTGTAAAGTAAATCGTAGTTGTGACATGTACCTTATCTCGAGCCATGTAAAGTAAATGATTTTTCGTAATTCTTTTATTTTCAACTCATTCCATTTACTGTATTTCTAGACTTAAAAATTTGATTTGACCTCGCTTTTGTAATACTCTTTTTTTTTAATTTCCAATAATTTTATACCATTCTAGATTTTTTTTTAATTATTGGTTTTGTAAAGTAAATTGTAGGGATGTGAAACAAATCAAAAGTTCGAATGTCCCGCTTTTACCTACCGCACACGTATATGTTTTGTTGAAAATAAATTATTAAACGAATTTTAGAATGTCTCATTTACTTTTTTTCCGTGATTCTAGACATCATGAAATTAACTTTTGACATAAAATGTTGAGATATATTCTTTTAAAGATGAGGTATGATTTCTGGTTACACCTATCAAGAAGTGGATCGAGCTCCGGATCTATGACTCGATTTACATTATTTCTTTTATTTTGTTTTATTTTATTTTATTTTATTTTCTCATTCTTTCTTTCAAGTTTTCAATTTTAAAATTCAATTGCCTCATTTTTCAATTTTTTTTACCTATATTTTGTATGAACCACTATACTAGTTCTAGAAAATTCTCATTTGCTGGAATACTACAAAAGTAGTTGATTTGTGATGTTTTATTAACTTTAGACTTTAGTTTATATTCCTAAATTTATGAATCATGAAGTTATAACTAGTCATAGGTTAGCAAAATATGTCTTAGTGTCGCATGGATAAATCCGATATCCGTGGAGAATATCCGAAATCTGATGGATAGGATATGGATTTAGATTTTTTTTATCCGTAGTATATGGATATGGATATGGATATATTATTTTTATTTAGGATCGGATATGGATTTTGAAAAATCCGATCCAAATCCGATCCGATGTCATCCCTACCCACAGTTTCCTAATATAATATAATAATAATAGGAGATTGAAATTAACCAACTTTTTTTTAACTAATAGGAGGCAGTGGTGGAAGGAAGTTCATAAAAACTTGAAACTAATATGGAAAGATTGAGAAGGGTCTCCAAAAAGCCCAAGGCCTGAGGTCCGTTCTAAGTCCGACCTAGTCCGACAAGCTAAAGCCCAGCCCAAGCTCGTTTTTAGAAGATTCGGGCCACGGGCTTTATTTTAGTCCAGCCCGATAAGCTGGCCCAACCCGTAGGCTTCCAGGTTCGCCCATAAGCCCATCCTTAGGCTCACTCCCCTATTACTATGTTATTCTTTTAAAATATATTATATAACTCTATTTATAATATGTATTTTGTTAAAGTTTATTATATGTTTCAAATATAAAGACACTTACTGGATGATTAAATTTTAAGCAAAAATAAAGGGGGGTTAAAATTTATATATATATAACTTTAATTATCGGGCTCATGGGCTCCTCGTTTACTCACCATTGTCAGCCCGCCTCAAGATAAGCCCATGAGCTCGCCCACAGCTTCAAAAATACAAAGTTCGGCCCAACCCATTAACTAGTCAACGGGACGCAAGCCTCATTTCTTACAACCCTTTAAGAAAGGCTTTGTTCTGAAGATTTTTTTGTTTTTTTTGGTCATTGATAGGACTCAAAACACACACAGAAGTCATTCTAGAAAAATCAGTTCAACATATTCTCTATTAAGTTTTTGGTGTGCACCCATTAGGGGAGGGGGGGGAGTAGTTCAGTGATCTCTTTCTTTCTTAATTGAATTAATTGATAATAATATTGAACAAAAAAAAAAAAGGAGATAACCAACCTATAACTGAATCAATAATGCCATAATTTGCGCTTTTACATGCTTATGAATAATTTTGCTCCAATCTTTCCATTTTATTCCTTTTGTATCTTTAAGCCATTCCAAGCTACTAACTACCTACCTTGACATCAAATAGTATGTTATATTTTGCCTCAGACAAATGGTTTCTTCTTATTAGAAAAAGTTAAGGTTTTGTTTGAAATCCAAAAAGTATTAAGAAAGTTAAAATACATCCACTATCCCTTCACCACTTGAGTCGTCTAAAGGGCAAATAATAAATTAATTTGTCAAATAATCATATTTAAAATGTTATAAATGTGTTAGATACCTACAAAATAATCACTATAAAAGAGAAACTCATGGATATTGAATTTGTAAGACCCGAGAAATTCCAATTTCTGGAAAAGGGCAAAATCGTAATTTTGATTACAAAATTGTAATTTCGGTTAAAATCAGAATTAATTTCTCTAGACTGGATGACTTAAATGGATTTCTCACTGCTAATCATCTCGCGAAATCTAGCTAGCACGTGAAATTTCGTAATATTCCGAGACAATGAGTCGCAGACGCTTTTCGGCGTGATCGCGCCGCGCCAGAAAATGAATTTCGATGTGACGAAGTCACATAGCACGACTCATGTACCATAAGTGGTACGGTAGGTAGAATGATGAAAATTGACTACCGAGGTGAAGCCGAATATCGTAAACTGCAAAAGAGCACATAACGTCATTGTGGAAATTTAATTTCAAGCTCACAAACGATTAAAATAGCCTAATACACTCTCTCTCCACTAAAAATCAGAGCCAAAACGTGAAAGGAGGATGCAAAAGAGGTGGAGAAATCAAAACGAGTTTTTCACATGGTATCCTCTCTCTAAGATCCCGCACCTGACCGGGCTGGATTTCGACAGCAAGAAGGGAAACGTCGACGCAGAGCAAAAGCCACGCGTGACCCCTGGATTTTGGCGGTAGTTTCGACAAACTCCAAGAGGTGGGTTTCTCCCTTACATGTGTTTTATTCTCATTTTAAATGTTTTTCGAATGCTTCGCTATTTCAGGTCGTGGATTAAGTCAAGCCATTCCATCCCAAAACACTGACCAAGTGTCGAATTCGGGAGCCGAATGGGCAACTGGGCAACGTTACTGGGATCAAGCATGTGGGTTCTTTTGTGATAATTTATTGAATAAATTATGTGCTTGGTGTTTATAAGACCGGAAATGGTAGAAGAAATTTTATTCCAAAAAGGAACCGAGAGTCGACAAGGGCTACTCCGTGGATGCCCTAATTATTGGTTTTTGGACTGTTAAAATCGCCCCGTCGGTAAATTAGGTAAAAATCGGGCCCATGTGTTTTGGTATGAACTTGTATGAAATGAATGACTTGAGTTGGTGTGGTGTAGAAACTGGCCAGGTTAATTTCTAATGAGTATTAACATGAGGTCACAATTATATGGAATATAATCGTGTGTATAGCCATCGGATATAAAAAATCATGATTTGCCATGAGCTAATTGGGTGATGGTTGATATCATTGAATTACATGTGTAATTGTAAAGCTGATTGAAAATATGCATATTGACATATCAGTAAATGATTTTGAAATGGCATAATGCATTTTCATATGCACCGGGTAACCTAGAATTAGGCACAGTGCATGACAGCATTTTTGTAAAACGATATGGTCATAAAGGAATTTCAGATGATATTCTGAGAATCGGGAATGTAGACGGCCAACAGATCATTTCTGGGATGAGACTAAGGATCAAGCTTCGAAAGCTCACCAATCAATTCACCTCTGAGGGTAGTCCCATATTTCATCGAATATTTCGTAGTATATTTTCAAGAACAAAAGTTTTGTTTTGAAATGATTATTTCTTGCTACATGACTTAGGCAAGTGTGAGTGAGTTTGAGGACTCGTGACACGGGTGACTGCGTAGACATTCAAGTGTGATCATGTATTTACTTGAGTGTGTGTTTACTAGGAGCATCAGACCGCACTTAAAGGAGAGTAACCCATTTAGGGGCGGATTCAATTATCGGCTTTTAAACACCTGCTTCGAGGGATTTTATTTTTCAGGTACAGGGAGCGCTCGAGAAGACAATTCATTTTGAAGAAGCCAGTTCATGATTTTGATGGTTTTTGGACATAACATGTATTAGACTTATAGATGCTAATATATGTTTGTATAAAGTGAATTCAACTATGGAATTATCGGGAGATAATTGGAAGAATAATGTGATAATTGTTTATGAGTATTAGTTTATGGGCCCAAGTGGTCGATTGATTATATCGACTCAAGCCGGGATGTGTAAATGCGTTTATACAAGTTTTGTATTCGTAGCGCCCCGTACAAAGGAGACTCGTCGATTTTTCAAGTGGCGCCAGTAACCCGACATCCACCAGATTCGCGTCGACGGTGAATAACTGACTCCCTGGACGGTGTCACAAATTGTATCGAGCTTATGATACGAATACCTGCAGGCGAGCTTGGTCGGGTATCCATCACCACTCAGTGGTTTGACGTGGAGTATAGGTATGAAAACCCAGAGATCGGGAGGGCTCGGGCTTCTAGGCCGTAGGTCGTGTAAGAACATCAACACTAGGTGTGGTTCGATGTTACGTAGGTATGAGATTACCTAGGAAGTCACTGACAAAAACCAGGGATACCACGCGCACGCTGGGCCGATGTGTTTTGTGTGATTTGGTGAATTATTGTGTGATTGATGAAATGTTGTGTGAATATTTGATGATTAGTGTGTATGCCATGTCATGTTGTGTGTTTGGATGGGTGCTTAGGTAAATAGCACATAGGGAAAGTTTGTGAGAAATTACAGTGTACAAAAACTGGAATTGAAAGTAAAATAAATAAATAAATAAATAAATTTTTATAAATTTATTGGATGAGGATTGAAGAAAATGGAAGAAAATAAATTTTTATAAATTTATTTGAGGGAGAAAATTTTTTCGAAAATCGAAAGAAAATAAATTTTATAAATTTATTTGGTTTAGAGGTGAAAAAAAAAATTTAATTTTTAAGGTTTTACTGTGTAAAACTGAAGAAAATTAAATAAAATAAATTTTACTAAATTTATTTGAGTTGTTGGAAAATGAGAAGAAATTTTGAAGCAAAGAAAATAAATTTTATAAATTTATTACTATATGAGAAAATAATTTTTGTTGCTTTATGGTGTAAAATTTAAGAATGGAGAAAATAAATTTTTATGAATTTATTTGAGTGTCCAAGAAAATGAAAAAAAAAATTTTGATTTTTGTGATTTTTAGAGATTTTTCCAATTTCTGGAAATAAATGAAAAAAAAAAAGGTAATTATTATGAAAACTAAAAAAAAATTGCTAGAATATGGTCGGGCTACGCCTAACCCAGACAGTAAGGGCCGTGGAGGTATTGTATTGTAGGCCTGATCAGACAGATTTTGGAAAGAGTTGTATTGTGAAACCCAAGTGTATCGTGACATAAGGATTATTAGGGGTCAGCTGAGAATCGTATCGCAATACAAAGGTATTGTATTGCAAATGGGTCAAGTGGCTGGCGAAACTTGTATCGCAATACAATAGTATTGTGATTTACGACAAGAAGATGGCAGCTCACGATACGCCAGAGGCTCGCAGAAAGAGGCAAGGCTACGCGCAGCGGAAGTGCTGACTACACAAGCAGGCTCGCGGTGAGCCGCAACACGCAAATCTCAAGGCCAGGACTCCGCCGCCCGCCACGACACCTGGCGGCCAAGGCCACGATACGGCGCACCGCGGCAAGCACTGGCGTGCCCGGTGCCTACCAGCGCTGGGCGCATAGACCTCCGACTCGCTTTTCAACCCGGCTTCGACCCCAGATTTTCCCGAGTCACTAAATGAATACTGCTCACTGTGAAACAAATTTTGAAAAAATATTTATTAAATTAAATAAAATCAAATAAAAATCAAATAAAATTTGATAAAATTTTCGAAAAATAAAATTTTCAAAAAAATAAATTTTTTGAAAATAAAATTTCGTTGAAAACAATAATTTAAACGCGAAATTGATTGCGTATACACTGAGTATTGTGTATGATTAGTGTCTCGGGGTTATGCTTATGCCTTGGAGATACTGTATTGTATATTGACTGGCATGTTGATTGTGTAGATGGCTAGTAGAGGGCGAGGACGCCGAGGTCGTCCACGAGGCGCTGGTCAGGCACCATCGACATTCACCACCACCGGGCCTCGATCACCGTGCCTTTATCGAGGTCGAGAGATCGCAAATACCGCTATCGCACTGCATGTGCACAAGGAGTCGTATGGGCGAGCGATCTCCAGCCATATACATCGCTCCACTCAGGCAAGAGAGGAGGAGTGGATGACATACGAGGCATCCATGATAGGGGTGTTGGTACTAAAAGGAAGGAAGACCCATCTTCTTCCAATCCGAGAAAGAAGCGTATGACTTCCTGCCAAGTAAGAATATCTCGTGGATCGTGGCCGAGGTCATCGTGACTCAAGGCCGACGGGATGCTAGTCAGCAGGCAGATGGATGTGTTATTTCGGCTTCGCAGACTCGACACTTTCGACAAGATTGTCCACGGAGGCAGGAATCCTAAGGTTATGGGACACTTCAGTCCCAATCATCAGTGAGACGAGTGAGGGTTGCCAATCAGGATGGGCAGATGGTATGCTACCATCACAAGAAATTCCGACATACGAGGAGGGATTGCCCCCTCGGTGAGACAAGGATCTCGATGTTCGGGATCGCGCCGCGCCACCGTGGATATGAGCAATTACAGCTTGTTCTCCATACCCTAGCATGGGTCGAGGGACCAAGACGTACCGAGGATGCCACACCGAAGACTTAGTACTTCGCGAACCCGCCACATAAAGCCGTGGTTAGAGCAGGGGTCGAGGTCGACTGGCGTAGGAATCATGTGCCGAGAGGTCTGGTCAGCCGGCAGATGACGTGTTACCACGCGCTAGCCCCGTGCATATGAGGCCAGATTCGTCCTAGGAGGCAGTAGATCTCATGCCACGTAGACTCCAGCCGCTCCGATTAGTAGCATAATGCCAGGCACGCTTCTACTCTTGCATTTGTCGACCAGAGTAGTGTTTAAATTTGATGCATCATGTTCATTCATTACCGATCTCAGCGATAGGTTCGGGGCATAGAGGTCGAGGCCTTTTAGGTGCCGTAATGACAAAAATTCTTCTCAGATGTAGGTAGAGATTTGATTTTCTAAAGATCGTATGTCATACAATGGGCGCGGTGGACCTGGTGGTGGTAGACATATTGGTTGTTGATTGTCGCTCGACATGGATGAGATGACAACCATCTAAGAGAGATCGGGTACCTTAGCCGCCACAAGATTCGGCACTCGGGCTTCTCGAGTTCTAGGCGTTACATATGCACAGCATATGTAGATACTGCGGAATTTCGGGACGAAATTCTTATAAGGAGGGAAGAATGTAAGACTCGAGAAATTCCAATTTCTGGAAAAAGGCAAAATCGTAATTTTGATTACAAAATTGTAATTTCGGTTAAAAATCCGTAATTAATTCTCTAGATCTCGGATGATGAAACGGATTTCACCGTTGGAATCGTCTCGCGAAATCTAGTTAGCACGTAAAATTTCGTAATATTCCGAGACAGTCGGAGTCGGCACGTTTTTCGAGGCATCGCGTTTTGGGTGCCGTAAAATGAATTTCGATGCGACGAAAGTCACATATAGCACGTACTCATGTACCATAAGTGGTATGAGTAGAGAAATGATGAAAATGGAGGGCCGAGGTAGTGTCGAATATCAAATATGGTAAAAGAGGGACATAATGGTCATTAGGGAAATTTAATTTAAGTCACAAAATGACAAAATAGCTAATAGGACCCTCTTCTCCAATTAAAATGAGCCAAAACGTGAAAGGAGGATGCAATAGGTGGAGAAATCAAAAATGGAGTTTTTCTAGTGTGAGAAGGTCCTCCTTCTCTCTAAGATCCTGGACAATCGGACCGTTGGATTTCGCACGAGGCAAGAAGCGGAAAAACGCTCTACATTGAGCAAAGCACTGGGTGGACCCTTCGGATTTGCGAGTTTTAATAAACTCCAAGATAGGGGTTTCCTCCTTACATGTGTTTTATTCCCATTTTAAATGTTTTTCGATGTTTCGTTGGTTCGAGGCCGTGAGGGGTTGCTTGACTCCAGCCCCAAAACATGGGACCGAAGTGTTGGAATTTTTTGGGAGCCATTGGGAAACTGCACTGGTTACTGACCGTTATGGGTTCTTTGTGATAATTTATTGAATAAATTATGCTTTGGTGTTTATAAGACCGAAATGGTGCAAGAAATTTTGCTCCAAAAAAGTGAAACCGAGAGTCAGACAAGTGGGTCGCCGTGGACAGCCCATCGTTGGCTTCGGATCGTTAAAATCAGTCCCGGGTCGTGTAAATTAGGTAAAATCGCCCATGTGTTTTGTGTGGTATGAACTTGTATGAAATGAATGACTCCGAAATAAGCGGTGTAGAACCACAAAGTTAATTCTGTAACGAGTATTAATATGAGGTCACAATTATATGGAATATAATTGTGTGTATAGGCCATTGATATAAAATTGTGGATTTGCCTATGAGCTAATTTGGGTGATGGTTGATATCATTGAATTACATGTGTGTAATTGTAGGTGATTGAAATATGCATATTGACATATTTTGTAAATGATTTTGAAAATGGCATAATGCATTTTCATATGCACTGGGTAACCTAGAATTAGGTGTGAGTGCATGACAAGGTATTTCAGAAACGGATATGGTTGCGAAAGGAATTTCACAGATGATATTCCGAGAATTGGATCGAGATGAAGCAACAGATCATTTCCCTGATGAGGACCATGACCGCTTTAAAGCTCACCAACCAATTCAATTCCCTGAGGGTAGTTCCATATTTGCATCGAATATTTCGTAGTATATTTTCAAGAACAAAAGTTTTGTTTTGAAAATGATTATTTTCTCTCTACATGGCTTAGGTAAGTGTGGGAGTGAGTCGGTGAGGACTCGTGACATGGGGTGATCATGTAGACATTCAAGTAGGATCATGTATTTACTGGAGCGTGTGTTTACTTGTGATATCAGACCGCACTTAGGTAGAGAGTAACCCATTTAGGGTGATTCCACTACTAAGCTTTAGCTCACCCTGTCGAGGGATTTATTTTCAGGCACGTGAGCGCGTCGCTCTCTGTCGAGAAGACAATTCATTTTGAAGAAGCCAAGCCAAGGATTTTGATGGTTTTTGACATAACATGTATTAGACTTATAGATGTTAATATATGTTTGTATAAAAGTGTAATCAACTATGGAATTATTGGGAGATAATTGGAGAATAGTTGTGATAATTGTTTTTATGAGTATTAGTTTATGGGCCCAAGTATTTATTGGGATTATACTGACCTGTTTGGGGACAAGTAAAATGCAGTGTTTATACAAGTTTCTCAGATTGCAGAGCCCCCGTACAAAGGAGACTCGCCGATTTTCCGCGGGCGCTTCGGCAACCCGAAGATCCACTTGTATCTCCACGGGTTGACGTGGTAGTCAAACGGACTTCCTGGATCGGGTGTCGCTGCACTATAACTTTAAAATATGCTCTGTAGGGTGATTTTTTTTCCATTATTGGAATGAAATCATCTATATGCATCTTTTTCTTGCTCAATAAAGTGGTTCTTCAACAAACATTTATGTCCTATTGATGAGTCTAAAACTCATCTATTTTTAATCTATTTTTTAACATGTTTTTAACAGTTTAAGATCTATTTTTATGCCAAAATATGGAATGTTCATCAACTTTGTGTTTTGCAGGCAATTATTGAAAAATGAGAGAATCCCAACAAAAAAGAAGCGAAAAGATGAAAAAGAAGTAGTTTTGGTCGGGACCTAATTTTCTATGTCGCGAAACAAATGCAAGAAGGCCAAAGAAACTATGTCACAGCAAAGACTATTCAAAACTCAAGGCTGAAAAGAGCTTTCTGGTCGCGACCGTAGAGTTTTATGTCGCGACATAACTTGAAGAAGATTTTGAAGAAAGCCGTCGCAACAACCCTAAAATTTTTCGCGACATACTTAAGGTAAATGGTGAAGGAATTGTGTCGAGACTGTGAAACCTCGAGAAAATCCTAATTTTCTGAAAAAGGGTAAAATGGTAATTTCGCTAAAATCAGAATTTTTCTGTGATCTCTACGAGATGAAAGGATCGACCGTTGGAATCGTCTCACGAAATCTAGCTAACACGTTGAATTTCGTCGAATTCCAAGACGGTTGAATTTCACGTTTTTCGAGGCACCAAGCATAGCGCGACACTTGGTAATGGCGAGCGGCTCACAAGCAGTATCACTACGCTGCTCGGGCACTTAGTCAAAACAAGGAGAGCTGGCTGGCTCCATGCTGGACATGCCAGATCTCCTAATTGGATGGATATCCAAAGTAAATGGATAAAGAGGATAAGAGAATCCAATCAACCAATGGAAGGTTGACATGTGGTAAGAGAGAGGACCCAATCTTGACTCCTCTCTTCTCCCAAACGGTTTGAGAGGGAAATTAGAGATAGAAAAGGAAAGAGAGAGAAAGGAAGGGATTTTAGAGAGAGAGGCTCCACCTTCTCTCTAAAATTTGGTGATCGGACCGTCGGTTCCCGACAAGCCAAGAGGCAAAGTTGCTCTACGCTGCATGGGCTACCCGTGGGTACCGGTTTTGAGGAGTTTCGACAACTACGGGAGGTAGGGGTCTTCTCCTACTTAGATATTCCTTGTTTAAAAGGGCATGATAATGGTTTTGGGTGTGTGTGAGGCCTGAAATGGCCATGGATTCTAGGCTCCACTAAGTGGAAACTCGATGTCAGGAACGGGCTGCCCAAGCTGCATAGTCCATTGCCTGGCTGACCAAGTGGAAAATAGTCCCATTGTAGTTTGGACCAAATGGTTCATGTGAAATTGCTTGTATGTGTGTTTCTTGACACAGAGGAATGTGAATGAGGTGTGTAAGGTAAACCGATATTGCTTGAATTGAATGGCTTGAAATGTGTATGGAAAATGAGATGTTAATGCATGCTAATTGATGTGTTAACATGATTGTTTGAATTATATGAGATATAATTGTGTATGAGCCATTGGAATTTGATATATGAATTGGCATCATTGCATTCATGTGCACGATGACATCGCGTCGAATAGGGTGTGGGTGCACGGTATGGTTATTCACCATTCGTGGTGAATGTGGGTTGAGTTTGTCTTTGGGACTACGTCTAATGAGGACTCATAGTTCAAATTATAAAGTGAGAAATAATTAATGTGTGTTGGGCGTCCTTGGAACAAGTGTAGGAGACCCGTGGTAATATCCGAAAGGTCCTGCATGGGTGTAAAAGACCCGCGGTACTATCCGAAAAGGTTTTGCATGGGTGTGAGAGACCCGCGGTACTATCCAAAAGTTCAGAGGGTGTTAGAGACCCAGCGGTGATCCTCGGCAGTTCTATCGCTCAAGAGAAAACACACGGCCATGTTCATCACTCTAGACCTAGAGTTAAGTGATAGGAGTCGATTGACTCGATGGTTACCCATTAGCAACTGTTTTGGTATTGGTGAGTCGAACAAAGGCTCCTGTGAGTTGTGCGTCACTGCATTACTAGGTGACGATTTTCACACTTGGACATAGGTATGTGTAGTGGGTCGGTGGGTGACCTCGGTATGGGCATGGAAAACATTTTCATGCATGATATAAATCATTCCATGTATGCATTAGAATTGTATGAATGTGGATGTTGTGATGCCATCGTATGTGCATTTTAAGAGTGTAATTTACTTCAACCATTGTAATATACTGGTTAAATATTCGTGAGTATTGATGTACGGGCCCAACGTGGCCATATTTACCTACGTACTTCGGTCTCACGATACGAGACACACACAGAGCTCAGAGGTTGACGGTGGTCAACGGAACACCCCGAGATTTGGAGCGCACAGAGACATTATGTCCTATGTCGCAACATAAAAGTTGAAGACTAATGGATGAACTTTGTCGCGACAAGAGACAATTCTGTCACGACAAAAAATATCAAGAAGGCAACACAAGTCAGCTAAGACAAGTATTTTAGTGTTGGCGACAAAGTTCTCATAACCAAGCCACCAAGAAGGGTTTTCTATCTGAATACGTAAAACCCCGTCGCATAGCATTCTATAAGTTTACAATATCAAGCGAAGAATTTCTACTGGGACAAAGATAAACCATCTCACGACAAACTCAACATGAGGAGAGGAACTCTCTATGTCGGCTGTGATTTTGAAGAGCGACACAAGAAGAATGGCAACAGAGAAGTTTATGTCAGGATATGAAATAATCATTGAAGGCGTAATCTGCCGACATAGAAATTTTATGACACTGCTACCCAAGGACTATCACCTACACCGCAACGGGCGCTAAAACTTGTTTTTCGACCAATTTTTTCGATTACAACTACTAAAGAATAACAAAGCCCTGAACGTGCCAAAACTTGTTAAACCAAAATGATATATACAAATTTATGACACTACTACCCATAGACTATTACCTAATCCCTAGAAACGGCACCAAAAACTTGTTGACCAATTTTTCAACACAGCTACTAAAGACTAACTAAAGTCCCCGGCAAATGCACCAAAAACTTGTTAAGACCATTTCTCATGTGTATGAAAATATGGAATTGTTCTTTCTTTTGAAAATGACTCATTAAAAATTTGAGTTTGTGGTCTAGATCACTGCAAGTGCACAAGTCGTACAAGTAATAAAAGTGGATATTTAAAGTCCAGATATTGTTCCTACGAGGAAGGATGATAAATCAAAAGACTAACTAAATTCCCACTACTCAAGATTATTATTACTATTTGAACTCACCGATATGATGATAAGAAGACTAAAATGTAATCTTAGACTCAAATCTTAATTGTACAAAAGTAAAGTTTAATAAAATCGGGGTCGAGGATTCACCGGCGAGGCAAACCGAACATGGATCACCACACACCAATTTCTCGCATCATTTCGATTCATAGCTCAACCATCAATTGGAAAACTAAGTTTTAAAGATGCAAGGTAGTATAGTTTGATTTCTCCTTAACTAAGATACTTTCCTTTTCACTGATTAGTTCATATTCATTTATGAGACATGATTCTAATCGCCATTTGTAAATATATAACCCTCTTTCTAAGATTTAAGTATTTTTCCTTTTCGTTGTTTCATACTGCATCTTAGGACTAGAGAATTTCGCTCTCTATAGATGTGTGATATTGCAAGCCTTCTCCAATTTGATTGACACCTCATCCTACACTTCTTATGTAAATTTCCATCTCCTTGATTAGATCTCAGTAAACACATGATCAGAATCAATTCATCATAAAGATGAGACACCTCTGAGTGATTAAACAGATACTTCATTCAACCTATCTCAACTTATAAGTAAGTTGGTGATCTATCTAAGTAATCCTTCAAAGTTCATTAGTTCCATAGTATTAGCTGGCCATTCCTATAAGGAATCGGTCTATACTCTCATGATTTTCCATCTCGTGTCACTTCTAGAGGCATCCTGAAATCGAGTGAGAGATACGCATACTGTACGGTACACGGTACTAGTACCGAGAATAAGTAAATTTATAAACAATACCAATCAAATAAATTCAAGAATTCTAATTAAAGCTTTCTTTCACCTTATGCAGCAAAATGACTATCATCTATGACCCATTTCCAATGAGCTCAACTTTTCAAAACTGGTTTACTCATATCAAAGGACTAATTTATCAGAAAATTCGAATCATAAACGAACCTAAAATAAATGAAGTCCAAAACCCCCAAAGATCCATTTGGAAATCAAACAAAGAATGAAAGAATAATTTATAAAGAAATACTTACTGTCGCACTTCGCAAGACAATACCCAAATCCAGAAAATTAAAGGAAAACTAACAAAATAAAACTATATTGAGCTAAATCTACTAAAATAGAAAAAATAAAAATAAAAATGTACAAGAGTCTTCAACCACCTAGAAATCCTGGAGCCGCCGAAAGCTACGTATAGTGCCCTAGATGCGTCTATTTATAGACTTTCCAATGTTGGGCCGCACTTCATTAATTGCATTGTGATCCCCAAAGTTTGGCCCAAATTGGTCGCTTTGTCGCAACAAAAAAAAATTATGTCGTGACATAGCTAAGTCCTTGTCGCTGGCCTCTATCATGGCTTGTAAACTTCTGTCGCGACTTTATGACACTACTTTTACTTGAGTTCTGTCATGACAGACTTTGATACTGTCACGACAGAACTGTGGTGTAGCAGTCTTAATTGTGTCGCAACATGATTGCTTTGTGTCGCGACACAAAAATCGCTTGCACCAAATTTCTTATGTCTTCCAAATGCTCGATCCCGGTCGCGACATAATTTTCCTATCGCGACAAACATTTTCCTCTTTTAGCCCCGTCTACTCGTGACCGAAGTTTTCGTGTCAATGACAGAGGATCTCTTTGATTCTCGCCATTTCGTCACACAAAACCTTATGGTCACGTATAGAGATTGTTCTCTTTGTTCTTAGTTGCTTGTTGAGATGTTAGTTGCACATAGAAATCCTTATTACGACAATGCTTGCCTGGCTCATCTCGCCTTCGCCTCTATCATGACCAAATTTCATTTTGTCGCGACATAATTTCATCCTTCCATAGCTTTTATTGTCGCGACATAAAATTTCTATGTCGCGACCGTAATTCTGCCTTAAATGATTGTTTAACATAAACTTCTATCGCTACCTCTTCTTGTGTTGCTCTTCAAAATCCCGTCGCGACATGTAGTTCACTCTCCCCATGCTTTAGTCATCATGACATGGTTTATCTCTTTCCACAACCGAAATTCGCCTCTGGGTTGTAAACTCATAATGGTAGTTTTACGATGTACTTCGTGTTACGATAGAAACCCTTTCCTTGAGTCGGGCTTGGTTCCTGGTGAACTCGCCGCAACATAAAACACTCGCTCGCTGACCAGGTTGCCTTCGATATTTTCACATGATTAATTGTCTCTTGTCGTGGATAAAGTTCATCCATTAGTCTTCACTTTTATGTTCATGGGTCAGAGACATAATGTCGCTGGCACCTCTTCCACCATTTACCTTAAGTATGTTGCGGCAGATTTCAGGGTTGTCGTGACAGCTTTCTTCAAAATCTTCAAGTTCCCTCACGCGACATAAAACTCATGGTCGCGACCTAGAAAGCCTCTTTTAGCCTTGAGTTCGACTCAGTCTTGCTGTGACGTAGTTTCTTGGTCCGCTACTTGTGTCATGATACAGAAAAAATTAGGTCATGACCAAAATTACTGCTTTTTCATCTTTTTACTTCTTTCCTCGCTAGGATTCTCCTTTTCAATAATTGCCTCTACAAAACACAAAGTTGATGAATATTCCATATTTTGGCATAAAAATAGATCTTAAACTATTAAAAACATGCCAGAAAAATGGATTAGAAATAGATGAGTTTTAGACTCATCAAATTCCCTCAAACTTAAAGTTTTGCTTGTCCCCAAACAAAAAAAAGAAAATTTTGTTTGTCCTCAAACAATTCAACTTTTATTTTTAAGGACATTTTTCTATTCAAAGCTCAGATAGGGCAGGAACAAAGGTCAGTTGTAAAATTATTTCTATACATGTTTCCAATCTATAATCAGGAAGATTTTTAATTAAGTTCACTGAATAAACAAAAAATTCAATAGGTGTAAACAATTTAATTATTATCCTGATTTGTTAAAAGGTGGCCGGTCTTCACTTTCTTCCCTTGCGTATCGCCATACCTTCCGGGATAATACTCAGTTGGCATTCTCTCTTTCATTCTTATAGTCCCATATGCTTGATTGTCATATTAATCTCCACTAATGTAAGCATATCCTTCAAGATCAAATAGGTCTTTCAGACTTGTAATGTCTGGCTTAGGTAATTGGGTAGATAATGGGACAATCTTATGCTCACTTTACCCAGATTCTTGACAACTTACACTTTTGCCTTTTGATATATCCTTGATTTCTCTTGATTGTGATTTTCTAACCTTCCACACATGTTTAATGATCTCTTTGCATATTCTTCACCGTATCTTTTCTTTCATTGTTCATACCTAGAAGATAACTTTTCCTCCTTTGTTTGTAAGTTTTTTTTCACTTTTCATTTCATCAAGTTTGTGTTTGAATGGTGCAATGTTGGTCTTTTTTGCTTTTACCACCCTTAACGAATCCTTTGGGTTAGTAACTCCCATACCAAGCTTAAGTATTAAGGTACTAGGTGTTGAACACCCCTAAGAACTTAATTGTTCAAGGGAGGAAGGCTACAAGACCAACTCATTCCTCTTCATGGTTTCACAGCTTCTTTCATCACTCTTATTATCTCTATGCACTCTTTCTTCAACCCACTCTTTTCACATCTCAAGATGATATTCCCCAAACTTGTCCCTTTCTATCATTGATGTCTTTGTCTCGTAATCCAGGGCAAACATGGTTCTTTACTATAGAATTGTATGTGATGTAAGGGATCGGGGCTTCATCCATTGTCGGGGTTGATAAATTTCGATATTTGGCTTTAGCTCAAATAAGGAACTAGTGTGTATATGCTTATGCCATCATAGGGTAGGCTTGAAAGGCTCAAACTCCAAGGATGGCCTAAATCATCATATGGTATTTGCCTAGGGATTTCTACTGACATCAATCTAACAAGCTCTAAGACATTGGAGAGTCTCGCCGTGATGGATCCTGTAAGATGTTCCCACCCAGCACAAATTTTCCGCAGTTATTGTTAACCATGCGCAGTCGTGATTTTATAACCAAACTGCTTTACATCAAATGTAATTATAAGTTTTATTTGTTCCATCACTTTAGTAAAACCTTCCTTATATTCTTGAAGTTCAAATACATTTATTCAAAATCTTACAACCATCCATTTCCATTCATTTCATCCTACCCCAATGCATCTATCAAATGGCCTTGCTTAGCTTGAGATTTGTTGCTGCGCTGCTTTTAATCAAGTCAAGAAGTTCATTTTGATCATGCATTCAGCTCAAAACAATCCAACATAACCACAATTTCATCAATTCATTTCAACCAACATGTTACATCAATTAGACAATTTGATCCAGGAATGGGTTTCAATTATTCAACTATGAATGAATAAATCATGAAACAAAGAAAATACTAAAATAAATAAACAATCAAAAATATTGAACAATAGAATTTTGCAAAGAATTTTTATTTATTGATTTTGTCAAGGATTTGGTATTGGTTACCTAGAGGAAAAAGGATATGAAGAGCAGATGATTACTTTTTTATTCCATTGTAGCCTTTCTCAAGTGAAATTTTCTATCCCAACTATTCTTCTACTTCCTCTACCAAAGGTTAAGGTTCTTTCTTCTTCTTTACACCAAGGGCTTTATTTTTAGCTGGTTCATTATAGGGCTTAGAAGGTCCTTCTCTAGTTAGATTTGGGTTTAAGAAAGGTAATACTGGATTTGTTTCTCTTGGAGGGACTATCGTGTATGGCACACAATCTAAGATCCTGATTTGTGGCAATGGCACTTTCTTTTTGTTCGAGACCTGCCTTTCATACTCTAGTCCAAATTTTTATCAATTTATCATTCTTCTCTCGCTTTTAGCTAATGAGTAAAGGAATGCTCTATTATTTACTTCAAGCCATAAGTCATTAGTCAAAATCCTCGTTTTCATGTGTCCTATACTATTCAAACAAGATATCCCTCTCTTTTCTAATTCACCTCCATTCTTCATCTCTTTTCTTAAAGCATCCTCTAGATTCCGGGTCCCTCTTCCCGAGCTCGCTCCATGTACTCATCCCCAGTTATAGCTGGTTTGTTGGTTGTCCTTTCTTTCATCTCTTGTTTAATTGTTGGCTAACTCCACCCATTACCCTAAGACCTCGTCTCATTGACCACCGCCAACCGCTGAAACTCCGTGTGTCTCATATCATGAGACCCATACATGAGTAAATAACCCAACAGGCCTATCATTCATACTGGTCCATACGATTACATAAGACCATACATTTCTATAGATCTAAGAGTTATTACATCACTCCCATTAAAAACATATATTAAAACTAGCTCCGCTCTAATATATACACAAAACAAGGAATCAAGCCACAAATCGAATTCGCCATAATCCCGGGTCTCTAAGGAGCTGTGATGTCTGCACTGGTCTCCGCACCGAAAGTTGGGTTCCACGACGGGGTGAGCTAACGCCCAATAGAGATAAATCCTACAAGGGCTACTCCCCACCTAGGTGCACATGCAAATGATCATTTCATAGTCAAACCAACAACCAATCCGTGCATACATGTTGTATTATCATGGGAAAAAACTACATGCATGTATGAGATGACACTCTCATACGCCCCCATGTACGTGTCAACCTCCGACCCACCACCCAATGTAAGTGCCAATGGAAATCACCGAGTCATCCCGACTCCCATCTCTACAACCCGAGTCTATGACATTTATTTAATCGCTTCGTGTCTTCTTTTTAGGCAACAGAACTTTCTGGGTCTCACCGCGGCCCTTACACCTCCGACATTTTTCAAGCTTTCACCGTGGATACGCTATCTAACTGTGCTGTGCTTTTCACCCGAGGGGGTATCTATCCCCTACTTGCTACGCCCGACACATTTCATTTTCCATTTTCGTTTAATTGAACCCAATTGACTTCGTCCCATTCCCAAGCCCCACGATTCAACAACACCAAACGCAATGCCAAATCAAGACTATGTACACACTCTCATGTGGTGTTACCGCACACCAATGCAATGCAATTTGTGCCACTGCACTCAAACCCATGAACAATGTATGAAGACCTCTACATGGACATTCTACATCGTACACTATGTGTGTGCTATGAACACTCATGTCTAATGCACACAACATTTCATATATTTAACATACATGCAGTCATGTTAATATTCCACATATTCAAATTGGTACATCACATAAGCATGCACTACATCTTTTCTATCATTCAGTTCCTTCATGTCATTGAATTCATGGCAATAACACACATTAGCCATTCTCCTCGGCTTATAAATCCTGCTTAAGGCCAAGTTTAAGGAATAACTCGTATTCTTAGTCCGAAAAGTCTAGTTTCTTTAAATACCACACAAAAACATCCAACACACACCTCGGCCAGGACATAGGCGTGTAAATCCCAAGCATTTCAATTACAAACCGGGTTCCGAAATGTAAGTTTTTAAACTAGAACTGACCATTCCTCAACTATCCGTGACCCGTACTCCTAATGTTCAAATTCTTCACATTTTGGTCGAGAACTTTATTTTATTAAATTCTAGACTCAACGATCTTTCAAGAGAGTCCAAGAACGCGCGAATCGGTTCGACGAAAGTTATGTGGTCATTCAAAGTTGACACGCAATTCATAAGGGTGTGCGGAAATTGTAAGACACCCTCGTTGCCATTTCGCTGGATTTGCCATCCCGCAAAACAAAGGTTCGGTCTCTGATGAACCTAAAACCCCCGTGAACCGGTCTTTGACCATCACACAATCACAAACAAACCACACAACATAAATTCGCCCCTCGAAACCGAACGAAACCGTAGGCCATTACACTTCGCCCAGCGTAAAATAATCTGTAGCAGAGAGGAAACTCGCCTCATGTGGCAGCTCGGTTCTTGGCCGTCCGGGGTTTGCTCACTGCACAACACTCCTTCCTCTTCCTCTTTATTTTTCCTCTCTTCCTCCCCTTTCCTCTTCTCTTTTCTTCTTTCCTTTCTCCTTTCCTTTCCTCCCTTCCTCCTCCTTCTCCCTTTCTCTTCTCCTTTCTCCTCCTTTCCCTTTTTCCTCTCTCCTCCTCCTTGCTGCCCCACTGACTCAAGTCACGCTCTCCCCAAATCACTCTGAGACCATATAGTTTTCATAGTTATATGGCACACATGGCATGCCATGTGTCACATGACTCGCCATGTCACACATGGTCACATGTATCACACATGCATGCCTTGCCATAGACAGACGATTACACTACATAGTCACCCACATGGCTTGCCATGTGTCACCCACGGGCCGCTACGCTGTCACCCATACATACGCACAGGTCATCCATCATCGCTACGTGTCGCCCGACACTGCTTTTCTAAATACTTGAGTTCGACTATCTTAATTCAACAACCGATCAGCCGGATTTCGTGAGACGGCCCAACGGTAATTCGTTTCTCCATCCGAGATCTAGAAAAATCCCAACTTTTCTTTAGACTATTCCGGTAAACTACCGTTTTGTCCCCCTTTTTTTTTTTTTTTGAAAAATTTAAATTTAAAATTTTCACGGGTTTTACACCATCAGCTCTTCATTGTTACATTGGTGCCCTGAACTTTCAACTTGTTCTTGATGGTTTTGTCTCAAATCTGAGGATGCATTCCAGAATAGGCTTTGACTTCTCTGAGCTTCTGCTGTATCGACTTCGCTTTCACCGTTCCACCGTTGTACCCTTCATATTCTTTCTTCTTCTAACGCTTTTTCCTTACCCTTCCCTTTGTTCTTTGGACCTTTAGTTACTCCCGTTAAAGCTCGAGGGAGGCCCTGAGGTAGGTTTCAATCCCCATTCTTCTATACTCACTCCCTTGAAATGCAGTCTGTTATTTTGGCTAGCGTGAATCAACCTCTGCATTGCTTCGCAGTAGCCCAATACTCTTTCAATTATTTTCCCTACATTTATCTTGTAACCCTTTAGCAATGCATAAAGGAGGATTGCTTCCTCCCTTCTTACTATGCTGAGATGTTGTGATGGCATAAGGACATAACTAATAAAGTATAACCATACTCGCTTCGTCGATCTCCCTTTTCCGGAAATGGATTTAAAAGGAGTTTTCTTGTCCCTTCCATTCTCATTTTCCGTGATGCTAGTAGTTTACTATTTTCTGGTGTTCGGGTTCCTTTAGTTGTTTCTTGAACTTCAAACTATCCTTTGCATAACTGCATTCAAACAATTTGTTTATCTCTTCTTCGCCAAGCCCATTCAATGCCCTAACATTTACTCTCTTTCCTTCTCCACCGAATTAGCAAAGAATTCCTTCACCAAAGCAGCAATTCCAGATTCTTTGTGTTCACCCATAGACTGCCATCCTCTCTTTTCCAAAGATTTCTAAGAAAAGGGGAGATAAGCCTTTGAATCCCCTTTCGTTGAATAACAATGAAGTTTCATTCCTTCAAACTTATTTCCACAAAGTTGTTGCTTGTCCGTACAAAGTTTCTTGCTCTATTTTTCCTCTGTTATGCTTCAGCTTCATCCGCTCCGCTTTTTCTTTTTTTTTTATTCTTCCACTGTCTATTGATGCTTTTCATTTTCATCATCCCTTTCCTAAACTTTCCCAACTGCTGCTCAAGAAACTCGTTTCGCTTTGATTTAACCTGTGTTCTCCCATGATTTCATTAAGGTTTGGAATCAGGGTTGTGGGGTCAGACATGGTAGGGTCAGGGTTTTGGAACTTTAGGGTTTGAGGGGGGTGAGATTAGAGAGATTTGAGTAAAGAAATTGAGAAGGTTGAGATTTTATGAGAAATGTGGCTTTTCAATTTTCAAAAATTTTCAATTTATAAGCCAACCGTTTTATCAGGTCTTTCTATTAAATTTCGCACAACAACTCCACTTCTAGGATTGTTCCTTCTTTAATGCTCGCTAGACATACATAAATAAATGTCGCGACGTAGTTTCATAATTATTTGGAGACAGGGCTAGTCAAATGTCACGACATAACAAAAAATGTTGCAACATTTCTTTTAGTGCTCTTTTGAATTAATGTCGCGACATTAAAGAATTGTGTCACAACATAAACTTCCTTTCAATTTGATTCCTAAAACAATTAGTTATGTACGTGAAAAGTGAAGGCGATATTTTAACTAAAATTTTCTGGAATCGTGATCTTTCTCTCGCTTTCCTCATGAGACATCAGCGCATCCACTCATACTCATTCGAACATACTTGTTAAAACTTATTTAAACAATCAAAGAACCTCATCCAAGTATGAACACTTGCTCTCATTTCTAATTCAATATGTAGATTTGCCCCAAATATTCGTAATATATTTCTTACTCAACAAAGCTTAATATTTCCTTTCTCGCTTTTAAAATAAAAAACACATTCTTCAATTCTAATATGTAACATTGTTAAGTTCAGGGAATTAGAATTACTCCCTTAAGTCATTTTCGTATATTTCTTTGAGATGTTAGTGCTTCTTAATAAAATTTTCTGAATTTAGCTTCATTGTCCTGAAAATCAATAACAACTAAAAATAAAACTACTAATGATTATACCAAAACATCAAACTCACAAGATTTAACCGAATTAATCAAACTATTAAAACTTAAAATTAAAAATCCCGCTTAAGTTGCCTCCTGCTGCTACTCACTGAATCTTCAGCTATATACTTGATGACTTCTTTCAAAGATCTCTTTGTTTGTCTCTAGGCTAAGCTATTCTTCCTAATAATTCATTTCCAATGCATACTGGTCTACATCTTCTTGTTTCCTGTAATTCATCATTACCTCAATGCAAAGAGGTGTGAGATCTTTTGATTTATCTCAAGATTACTAGGAAATGCATTTGATTGGTTGCGTGATAGGGCCAATCGCCTACTTGAGTCTCCAAGTTCCTCAATGAAGCATTAGTATTTGTCTCAAACAGCTGTTTCATTGAAATTCTCAAGTCTATAAAATTTTCCTCATGGTTATTGAAATTCTTTGTTTTCCCAGTTGAAATGCAACATCTCATCTTCAAAAGATTGAGTCCTTTTTTACCCTAATAATCTCCTATTGTCCCTATGCTACTATCGTTGTTGTTGTCGGGAACCTACGCCTCGAAAGCATAAGCTCCATGGTACTTTGTCTCAGTCCTGGCCTCGCTGTGCCCTCCACCATATGAAAAGCTTTCATGGTTCCTCAGTGCTAGTGTATAGTGTTTTGGTAGGTTGGGGTTAGGCTTAAAGGTGTAGCTCCTGTTTGCATTGAGGTACTATGCCTCCTCAACCTGATAGGGCTCTTCTTTTACATGTCCCTCAAGACTGCTTTCTCATTCCTTCTTATCAAGCCTCCCACTTCATGTGCAATGTGCATTCTTTTCTCATTGTTCCCCAATTTGTTCATAACTGCATCCAGCTTTGCTTCTATGGTTGTCATTCTATCTAATCCAATAAGACCACTTCCCCTCAGTTTGTTGCTACTCCCTAAAGCTTCAGATGGAGCCTTGTAGTTGCATTTGGCAAGGTCTTCAATCACATTACTTCTCCTTCAGATTTCTTCTTTTAAAAGCTCCACAGCAGGATGCATCAATTATACCCTTGGAGGCATAATTCATAGCATGGTAGAAAATATCCATCTGAGTGGTCAGATCTATCCCATGCATAGGGCATCTTTTTAACAGTCTCTTGAATCTCTCTCATGCATTGTAGAGACTCTCCTCTTCTCCTTGCTTGAAGACAATTATTTCTCCTCTTCTCTCAGCAGTTAGAGCTGGAGGAAAAATATGCTCATATAGGCCTCCACCAACTCTTCCCAAGTGTTCACTAATCCCACTAGCAATGAATCAAACCCATGTCACGCTACATCTCGAAAAGGGAAGAGCCGCAACTTGATTACTTTGGTCTCACCTTATAGTGCTCATTGGCTGAGATCTTCGTAGGTGATGTGAACTCGGTGTCATGTAATCTTATAGTGACCAATGCCGGGCTTCGTACCAAAATTGCTATTTCAATGGCGTGTTGTCTCACCGCAGTAGTACTCATCTGAATAATAAGTCTCCAAAAGTCCTCATAGTATTAGCCTTTAAAGTCTCTCTTCCTTCTTTTTCTTCTATGAAATACACTGCACCTTTCTTTGATTTGCCAAGTATTTTTGGATTCTCGTGACTGTGGTCTCTTCACCTCTTCGGGAAGGTTTCAATTTTACAGGAGGAAGCATTTCGCTTCCGGTTTTTATGATTCTTCAAATATAAACACACTAAGATCAAATGAATTTGCATGCTTATCTCCATTTAAGCTCATAAAAATTTTCAACAGCTTCTTCAGCTACTGCCATTAAAGACTGTTTTTGTGCTTTTTTGAAATTTATCATACTACAAAAAAAAATTGTCCAAATTAGTAAATCCCTTTTGGTTAGAATATTGATTTTTAAATTCATCATCTATCGCTGGCAAACGGCGCCAAAAACTTGTTAAGACCAAATGATATAGTACAACTATATTAATCGCTACCCAAGGACTATTACATAATCCCCGGCAACGGCGCCAAAAACTTGTTAAGACCAAATGATATATACAAATTTATGACACTGCTACCCAAGGACTATTACCTAATCCCAGCAACAGCGCCAAAAACTTGTTGACCAATTTTTCGACACAACTACCAAAGACTAACTAAAGTCTTTGGGTAACGGGCGCTAAAACTTATTAAGATTCATTTCATGTTTATGAAAAGATGGAATAGTTCTTTCTTTTGAAAATGACTCATTAAAAAATTTGTGTTTGTGGTCTAGATCACTGCAAGTGCACAGGTCGTACAAGTAATAAAAGTGGATATTTAAAGTCCATATATCGTTCCCACGAGGAAGAATGATAAAACAAAAGACCAACTACCCCAATTACTCAAGATTATTACTATTTGAACTCCACTGATATGATGATAAGAAGACTAAAATTTAGTCTTAGACTGAAATCTTAATTGAAAAAGTAAAGTTTAATAAAATTAATTTGAGGATTCACGAGCGAGGCAAAATCGACATGACCACCTAATATCACACCAATTCTCGTATCATTTCTATTCATAACTTAAATTCATCAATTGGAAAACTGAGTTTGGTCAAAGATGGGCAGTAGTATAGTTTGGATTTTTCCTTTAACCATACTTTTCACTGATTAAAGGTTCATATTCATTTCTAGAGACATGATTCTAATCAATTACTTGTAATATATAACTCTCTTTCTAAGATTTAAGTATTTTTCCTTTTCAAAGATTTCCATATTCATCTAGACTAAATAATTTCGCCTCATAAACAGGATATTGCAAACCTCTCCAATTTGATTGACACCATCCTACACTTCCTGATGTAAATTTCCATCTCCTTGATTAGATCTTAGGGCTAACATGGGATCGAATCAATCTAATCGAAATATGAGAGACCTCTGAGTGATTAAACATATACTTCATTCAACCTATCTCAACTTATAAGTAAGTTGGTGATCTATCTAAGTAATCCTTCAAAGATCATTAGTTTCATAGTATTAGTCTACCATACCCACAAGAAACTGCTCTACACTCTCAGGATTCTCCATCTCTATGTAACTTAGAGGGCCTCTTGGAAATTAGAGTGAGATACAGTACCTTACATTAAGTACACGGTACTAGTACTGAGAACAAGTAAATTTATAAACAATACCAATCAAATAAATTCAAGAATTCTAATTAAAGCTTTTCACCTTATAAAGAAATATCATCATCAATGACCCATTTCCAAAGGAACTCAACTTTAAAATCAAGGCATTTACATATCGCGATTAACCGATCAGAAAATTCACTATAATCATAAACGAACCGAAATAAATGAACTCCAAAAACCTTTCCAAAGATCCATTTAAATCAAATAGTAAAATGAAACTAGAATTTGCAAAGAAATACTCAACTCAAAGTCGCACTTCAAGACAATACCCAAATCCGTAAAATTAAAGGAAAACTAACAAAATAAAACTATAATCGAGCTAAATCTACTAATATATAAAATATAAAATAAAAATGTACAAGAGTCTTTAACCACTCAAGAAATCCAGAACCGCCAAAAGCTGCATCATGGCCTGGGGAGTGCGCCTCATTTATGTGACTTTCCAATGTCGGGTCGCACTTCATTAATCAGACGGGGATCCCCAAAGTTTGGCCCAAATTGGTCGCTTTGTCGCGACATAACTTTAAGTCCTTGTCGTTGGCCTCTATCATAGCTTGTAAACTTTTATCGCGACTTTATGACACTGCTTTTACTTGAGTTTTGTCGCGACAGAACTATAGTGTAGCAGTCTTAATTGTGTCGCAACATGATTTCTTTGTGTCACAACACAAAATCTGTTTGCAGCCATCTTCTTATGTCTTCCAGCTTCTGGATCTTGTCATGTACATAATTTTCCTCGCTATGACAAACATTTTCTTTTTAGCCTGCCTATACTGGGCTGACCGAAGCTTTCTGCGGTCGCGACAAAGACTTTGATTCCTCAATCGTTTCTGTCGCGAAAAAAACCTTATGGTCGCGATAGAGATTGTTCTCTTGTTCTTAGTTGCTTGTTGAGCTATTGGTTGCAACATAGAAATCCTTATTGCGACAAAGTTACCTTGGCTCATCTCAGTTCTTCTTCAATTTCTGTCGCGACCGAATCTCATTTTGTCGCGAAATAATTTCATCCTTCCATAGCTTTTATTGTCGCGACATAAAATTTCTATGTCACGATCGAATTTCTCAATGATTATTTTCTATGTCACAACATAAACTTCTTTGTCACATTCTTCTTGTGTCGCTTCTTCAAAATCCCCGTCACATGTAGTTCACTTCTCATGTTTAAAGCTTTGTCGCGATATGGCTTATCTTATCGCACCGAAATTCCGCTTCAATGTTGTAAACTCATAATGCTATGTCGCGACAAGGTTTTCTGTGTTGCGATAGAAAACCCTTCTTGAGCTGGCTTGGTTCTGAGAACTTTGTCGCAATATAAAAACATTTGTCTTAGCTTACTTGTGTTGCCTTCTTGATATTTTCTGTTGTGATAGAATTGTCTCTTGTCGCGATAGAGTTCATCCATTAGTCTTCAGCTTTTATGTTGCGACATAGGACATAATGTCGCGACACAATTCCTTCACCATTTACCTTAAGTATGTCACAACAGATTTCAGGGTTGTCGTGACAGCTTTCTTCAAATCTTCTTCGTTCGTCACGACGTAGTAAATTTACTTGGCCGCAACATAGAAAGCTCTTTTCACTTTGATTTCTAACTGTCTTTGTTATGACATAGTTTCCTCTTTTCAAGCCTACTTGCATTTGTGTAGCGACATAGAAAAATTAGGCCACCAAAATCGGCCGCTTTTCATCTTTTTTTGCTTCTTCTCGCTTGATTCTCTCCTCTTCAATAATTACCCGCAAAACACAAAGTTGATGAATATCTGTTATTTGGCATAAAGATCTTAAATCGTTAAAACATACCAGAAAAAAAGATTAAAAATATATGAGTTTTAGACTCATCACCTATCTTTTTTTTTCATGTTGTCGTCGTCTTAGGACGGTGTTTAGTTTGTCATCGGCTTGTTACGATGTGATGCTTTCTGTCGTCTTATTGTAGAACTTTATTTGTGTGAGGGTGATTCAGACGACAAAACAATTTCGATATATCAAATTATGGTCGTCAATATGTTGAAGAACTGGAGTCTTAGATATTCTAGTCACTATATTATCAAATTTAGTTCTTGTTTTTAAAATGTTCTTAGAAAAACTAAACTATTCTTGTTCTTTAAATTTAGTTTTTTCTATGCCTTTGTGGTGTTTTCATAACAAAAAAAAAACTGGAAATTCAACGTGTGTTCTTTTACGCTTTTCTCGTTTCCCGTTTTTCGTATCAAAAACACAAAACTATAACCAACAGTGCCATTGCACAACCTTACTACCTGTTTTTATTCCTTCTCGCTTCACCATCAATTTGTTAATCGGCTGCACAAAACCGTAAGGGCTTCAGGCCTTGAAGACTAGATTTCTGGTTAGGACAATGGCATTGAGTTTGGGAGCAAAATGCTACTATAAATATAGAGAAACAATCTGCACATTGTGAGGCATTTTATCCATCCCAACTTCCTTTCCATAGTTCCAAGTTCAGGTGAAGTATCTATCAACATTTGCCATGGCAAATGAACTAGGGCCTCCAAATTATAGCTTCATACCTTGGCATATGATGTCCCTTTCAGGTAGTCCACATTCCTAACGCCAGAGAACACGAAAGCGATTTGTATCTCCATGAAACCAAGTTGTTATGTTGTAGAATTGACATCAGGGATCCGTATTTGATGTTTCTATCATGCCCAGATCACAGAAAACCCCAAACTCAAAGCCCCTAGCGTAATACCCGTGACTCAGATATGATAAAGAAAGTGAAAATAATACCCATGTGCACTGTGATATGTTTAAAAAATACAATGATAAGACTTTTTATAGCTTATGTAAGCTCAGAAATAATAATGATAATCTGAATGAAGTTAATTAATTAATTAATTTAATGAAAGAGAGGTAAAATGTAATTTTAATAGATACCTTAGGTATAAATTTGAATAAGAAAAAATCTTTCTATTCTTCAATTTCTCTCGTCTAGAATTCCGTACACTATGCTCTTTCGACCTAGTATTTGTTAACAAATTTCTAAGTAAGATCTTTCCTTATTTTATTTTTAGATTTCTTTGATGTAGATTCTTTAATTTTCTTTCGCTTAAATAAACCCCGAAGAAGTCGTATTTATATTTCACTCTCGCCTTTTTAAAAAATAAATAAATAAAATAAATGTTAATGTACAAAGGTTGCATTAAATCGCTTGAGTATGAAAACGAAAAAGTAAAAGAAAAATATAAGAAAGAAAGGTGTTAACAGTAGGCTATGAGATTGAAAAAAAAAAGGATAATGCTAGATATTCAAGATTTATTTAAAAAAAAAAAAAGAAACAAATATTTGAGGATAATTTTTGAAAGAAAATAATAATAAACAAATAAGATAAATTTGAAAAGGCTAAATTTTTATAAATATATGTATTTGATAAGTATTTAAAGATATATGTATTTTGGCAAGTAAATATTTATTAAGAATATCACCATGAAGTTTTAAGAATAAATAAGTAATACATGATAGTTTACTTATTATTTGGTGAGAAATATTTCATTAAGTGAAATTATTCGGATTAGTCAGTTTCAAAGCTTTTGAATACTTTTCGAGGTGTGTGATACTAATGCAGATTTTTAAAAGAAAATTGTTTGTTTTTACTCACTGAGGATTTAAAATTGTTTTATAATCAATATATATAATCTTGGTTTATGAAAAGTTTTACTTTTTTTTATTTATTTGATTATCCATGGATCAAATAGTAGTGTTTGGTTCCGTCCACCTTAAAAGGAACAATTTGCGGCTAGCCACCCATTTGAAAGTCCCACATTACCTGCAAGATCATTTAATATCTTACCACTGCATAAAAATATATTTGAAATGTATTTAATTTGGACTCGATATGAAAGCGTTTTGAATCGAAATTGAGCATGAAATCGTTGATCACATTTATTACTTATTAATCGATTCAAATTGACGTGAGAACGTTTTTAAGAAATTTAGCTGAATTGCTCCAACTTATTTTTTAATCTAAAGTCTCGTGAAAACATTCCTATTTGTTATATACTGAAAACCTTTTGATCCATTTAAAATGTATTAAGATTTATTGAGATTTAAACTCACTCTCATTCGTTGATATATTTTCGTAATTTTTAGTCTCCACGATGAGTGATGGCTACGTTAGGATACGTCACTACAGGATTTAATTAGAGTTTTTATGTTGGATCATGCTGAACTAATAAATTCTGGTTATATAAATGTTTGGTTTTGTTAATTGGAGTAAATCACTGGATAATAACATCTGCTTTTTATATTAATATTGTTAGATTCGTGAGATCCCAAATATTATTATATTCTAAATGTACCTTTATACTATTATCTATAATCGAAATTTGATATTTAAAAGTACTTTTATCGGCACGAAATTTTGAATTGAGAATTTGGGTAATTTAAAAGTAACGCATTTCCTTTGAACACGCTATTGCACGGATAAAAATCCAGCTACAGCGAGTGCTTCACATCAAGCCACACTTCAAACCTTAGGCCGGGCGCTGGCGGTAATGACCGACAATCTACGCTCTACGTTTCACTACGACACTTTCAACACTGTTTCTGGTGAATCTGACCACCAGAATCTGTGATGGAACGACAAGAATCCACTATAGATTACTTCATTTCGCTTGAGGAAGCACCAAGCTTCATAGTTCATCACCAAGTTTCCATCAATTTGAAGGTGTGAAGCTTCAAATCTCCAACCTATTTCAAGAATAAAATTTTACATGCCATCTATGTTAGCAGCCATAAAATCAAAATTCGGCACATACCCTTCAGCCTTCAAATGATTAACCAGAATTTCATAGGTCCCATAGATCTCCTGAGATTTCAGGGGATGAGTTGTGTCTTCAAATAACAAACCTAAGGAACCACACCATCAACTTCAACCCAACTACAAACTGAGGTTTTGATCCTTTGTTCTTTTTTACCAGTCTCCTTACCCTAGCAACATCCTTCCACCTTCCTGCAGAAGCATAAATGTTCGACAACAGAATGCAGAAACCAATATTGGGATCTTGCATTGCTGTTATTACTCCACCAATTTTATCAGCCAGTTCAAGATTCCATGATCTGGACAAGCACTTAGTAAAGCACCACAGATTATTGAATCAGTGGAATTACCATGCTCTGCACCAATTCATATGCTTCTTCAAGATGCCCAGCCCGGCCAAGGAGAACCACTATATAATTATAATGCTCAAGCTTAGGAGACAATCCATGCTTATCATCCATACTTGAAAACTTGAAACCTTCCCCTCTCTTCTACCAATCCTGAATGGTTACAAGCTGATAAGACTCCAATGAATAACATCATTGGGCTGCAACCCAGCCCCTCTCCATCTGAAAACTGCTATAGCATCTCTTCCATCACTATGGTAAGCCAGCCCCAAAGATCATGGCATTCCACAAGGCTACATCTTTCTGGCTCGTCTTGTCAAAAACTCAACAAGCGTCATTGATTTTACCACATTTTGCATACATGTCAACCAGAGCAGTGGCAAGAATCACGTTTAGCTCTAAGCCATTTCGGCCCAGGTAAATATGAACTTCTCTCCCAAGTTCCAGTGCCCCTAAGCCATCACAAGCAGACAACACATTCACCAGAGTGATCTCATTTGATTTCACCAACTATGCTTTCATGCGACGGTACAAATCAATTGCTTCCTCGAGAAGTCCACGCTGCACATATCCAGTAATCATGGCATTCCAAGAAGGTAGATTCTTACAAGAAACACCATCAAAGATTCTCTGCGCATTCTCCACATCCCCACACTTAGAATACATATCTATAAGAGCAGTAACCAAGATTGCATTCAGAGGAAACTTGTTAACATCAATAAAAACCGAAAGGAACCTTCCAACTTCATAATTACAGAGAGCTGAACAAGCAGACAGTAGACACACCATTGTTGCTGCATGGGTTGGACCTTATCAACCGAAACAAGCATCTGGAGAAACAAACTCAACATCTGAACGAAATCTCCTTCCTTCCCATACCCATTTATCATTGCAGTCCAGCAAACCGCATTCCTTCTTATAGGCATTTCTTCGAACAACTCCCGTGCCTTCTCAACCTGACCCCACTGCACATACCCCGAAATGATGGAATTCCAAGAAACCTCATCCCGAACCCATATCATCCCTAATGTATTCCGAGTAGATTCCAGTCAAAAAACACTTACAATATATCAACTAAAGTAATTACAAAATAAACAAATCAGATCCAAAGCCCAATCTTAAAACATGGGTATAGAATTTGTTCCACTCAAACACCGAACCTGAAAAAAGACTCGAGTCTTTGTATATTAAAAACCAAATATTACACGTACAAGATGAGGCCTTATATAAGCTAAGCTATACAAACCTAAATATGGAAAATATACAATTGTCATACATAATAATCTAACTTGCCATATATAATAATCTAACATCCCCTCTCAAACTCATGACTCGCTGAAGAGTAAAACCATTCTCGAAATGCTCTAAAAGCTCAAAGTTCCCGGCGAAAGCGGTTTGAATAAGATACGCTTAACCGATCCCGAGAGGAAATGGGGATCGGGGCGTGAGTGTACCCCAAGCAGAGTGGATGACGAATGAAGTGACAATCAATCTCACACGTTATGACGCCCATGTAAGACATCATTACGAGCAATTTGAATAGCACTTCGATTATCATAGTGAAGTTTAGCTGTAGGAACAAATACCCACTCAAGATCCTCGTGAGTAACCAACGTAACCAAATAAGTCTAATCAGAGTAGCCGCGAAGGTACTCTATATTCCGCTCAAGGCCGAACGAAAGCAATCTATCGCTTCTGCTTTCGCTTCCAAGAGATAAGAGAATCACCCAAAAGAAAACAATATCCTGTAGTAGATCGATGATCAGTGGGATCACCTGCCCAATCTGCATCTGAATTTGCCGAAAGTGTTAATGAAGAATGGGAAGAAAAATGAAGACCATCAAATGTGGTGCCTTTCTGCGGTCAAGAACCCCGAGAACAAAGAACATAATGAGGGAGATCTAGGCAAATGCATAACCGATCGACTACATGAACCGCATAGGAAAATGTCGTATGATACCGTTGAGATAGATTAGACTCTAACAAACTCGCTTCCATAGAGAGTAGCATCGATAGTGATTCGTCATGAGAATTGAGGCTGACATTATACTCAATGTGTGTCGACTATCTTAAGAATGCTGATACTAGCTCGAGAAACCAGATCGGAAGTATACTTAGCCTGAGTAAGATAATAACCATCTACAGAAGAAGAAACTTCTAGACCAAGAAAGTAATTAAGAGGGTCGAGATCTTTCATTTCAAATTGACGACCAAGAAAGTGCTTTAGATCCTAAATACCCTGCATATCATCACCTGTAATAATCATATCATCAACATACAAGAAGAGAATAGTAATACCATGATCAAACGGTCTCAGAAAAAGAGTTGTATCGAAGAACCCGCTCGAAAACCATGTCGAGATAGTAAAATCGAACTCAGAAACTACGCCGATGAGCTTGTTTAAGTCCATAAAGTGTCTGCCGTAGTTGACATACTCTATGAGGGAACCCCGAAGGGTGAGAATAACCAGGAGGAAGCTTCATATAGACTTCCTCTGAGAGTTCACCATTAAGAAAAGCATTTTTGACATTCATCTGAAAGAGTGACCATTTGCGAGCAGCAAAAACGTCAATAAGAGTCTTGTAACACATGAGTAAAAGTCTCCTTATAATCAATCCCATACTCCCAAGTAAAATCCCCGCAACAAGGCAAGCCTTGTAGCGATCAACAAAGGCCATCCAACGAGTCTCAATCTTATAAACCCATTTACAACCTGAGCAGCGCATTTTCCAAAGGGGGAGATCAACCAGATCCCATGTTCCGGGCCTTATAAGGCATCCAATCTCTTCTTTCATAGCTTACTTCCATAGGGTTAGAGGAAGCCTCACGAAAAGTCTAGTTCCCGGAGAGAGGCAAAGAGTGAAAAGCACCCAAGCCTACGGCGAAGGAAGAGTAGTTACCCGACAACAAGCAAGGAACTTAAATGACCAACAAGATCAACAATGGGGTAGTATTAGTGGGCACGTCGATGATCGGTGCAGGAAGCTCATCAGATGCATGAGAAGGAACATCGGAAATAGGAGGGGAGACTCAGCACCAAGTTTGGGTGTTTGACATAGAAGCCTGAGACCCTTAGGAAAAGGTCGTGAGAGCATCTATAGAGGAATAGGAAACAGAACATGAGGTAGTTGGTAAAACATTTCAGGTTCCCAAAAGACCATTACGCCGAAACGCGAAGACGTCATACTGGGATCATAATACCTATAACCTTTTTTCACCAATTTATACCCAAGAAAACAACACAACGAGATCGAGACTCAAGCTTGTTTTTCATGATCTTGAAGAAGAACAAAATGTGATAACCAAAGACTCTAAGTAAGTCATAGGATGGAGAAGAACCAAACAACATATCATAAGAAGTTTGATTCTAAACAATGGGAGAAGGACACCGATTGATGGTGTAAACGGCAGTAAGAGTAGCTTCCCCCTAAAACTGAGAATGAGTAGAAGCGGCAATAATAGTAGCACGAACAACATCAAGAATATGATGAAGTTTGCACTCAGCCCTGCCATTTTGCTGAGAAGTGTTAGCACAAGAGGAATGAGGAATGGTACCAAATTGATGAAGAATAGAGGTAAATTCATGGGCTTTATATTCTTGGGCATTATTAGATCTGAAAACTTTGATAGGTTTAGAAATCAGAGCCTAATCATTTTGAAGTAAAGTCACTATACATTTGATAAAGTTCCAACGCATTTTTGAAGAGATAAACTAAGTATATCGGAAAAATCATCCACTTAAAATAACAAAATAACGTGATCCACCCTCAGTAGTAATGGGAGAGGGACCCCATACATTAGAATGAATAAGACCAAAGGGAGAGAGAGCATGAGAAACACTGTTATTAAATGGTAAAGCAGTTTGTTTGCCAAATTGATAAGGCATACAATCAAAACTCTTATTTGAAACTGAACCTAACAAACCCTTAAAAACTAGTTGCTTAACCCTGTAGATGACGCATGACCAAGGCAAGAATCTATGTGCTAAGAAGGTGCCTGCCCTAAGACAAGGGAAAAAAGCAGAGAGATCGAGAGGACTATGAGATAAAGAAACATTGGTCAATAAACTCCTCCCACCTTACCCAAGGTCCTAATGATCTATCCCGCTTGAGAATCTCGCACAAACTAAGATACCGAGAAGAAAGGCTAGAGAAAACCAGTCTGAGTTTCCTAACAGATAGAAGATTATGAGTGAGTTGGGGAATCTAGTAAACATTGGAAACAAACAAAGCTGGTGTAAAGGCATTACCGAGATGAGAGACATGCATAGGAGAACCATTTGCAATATATATGGTAGGGAGAGAAGTAGAAGTGTGTGAAGAGACAACATCAAGAGAAGAAGTCATATGATTGCAACAAGCAAAATCAAGAAGCCACATAGGAGAAGTACCTAATATAGTAGAAAGAGCAGTGCTGCATGCACTGGAAGATGGAAGAGAACCTGATTAAACTATATCCCGTAGACCGTTATAGAGAGAGATGAGGTGGAACGTACTGGAATGAGAGTCCATAGTTGATATCTAACCAGTCAGCAAAGAAGTTCAAGAATACTGGCGAGTGTAGCAGTTTCAATCAATGACTCCTTATTCCTTATTGTTATGTCGCTTGACATTATTCCCTTGCCTTGGGAAACATAGGTAGATGAACTAGCATAGGGAAATAAGTAGGCCTCATGGGAATGTGCATTGAGTAGCAAGAACTATGGTCTAAGTGAATCAGATCAATCAAGATGTCTCATCATCAACTAACTTATGAATAGCTTCAGAGATCAAGCTGCAAAGGATCCGATGTAGAATATGACTTCTCGCTAATTCAAACTCATCACGAAACCCGGCTAGAAACTCAAACGCCCTTGTTCACGAACATAAAACCAAAGGTTTAATTGAGAGAACTGTTCACTAGTTGATCCCAAATGGATTTCACTCTACGTGATAAAGTAATCCACCGTTCTGCAACGAATTTGATAAAGTTTGCGTGTGAGCTTGAAAGTCAAGGAAAGCACCACTCGGTCCAAAGATAATCGAGCAATAAGTAAGTCCCAAACGCCTTCTAATATCAATGTTTCCAACCTGGCTAACAATGGACGGAATAGTCAGGACATTTAAACCAAGTGATGATCTGATGATTAGCACTTTCCCAATCCTCAATCCGAATGGCATAGCCAGAATCAGTTTCTTTGTCCACTTTTTCAAGAATAGGGCAATCACCAAAGACATAAAGCCACAACTTGCAGCCTTTGAGATAACTGCACATGGCTTATGACCACTGGGCAAAATTATCTCCATCAAAAATAACATGAATCGAACAAGAAATCTCATCACCTGGCATACCTTAAATTCAATCGAAAAATGTATATCAAAAATGGAGCCAAGACGGGGTGTAATGTTTGCAGCATTATCAATTCAATCAACGAAATAATGTAGCTGAAGTCAATCTTACCGACGCGGGCGTTAGCCAACATGCAGTCGCAAGTGGAGGATGCGGTACCGGTCGGACTCGGGATGATATGGTGGTCGGACGTAAGCCCTATAGGTCGGGCGAGCGTGAAGTGCACGCGCAGGATCCGGGACATGGCCTGTGCGTGCGGCACGTGACAATGCATGATCAAAGGCTTCTAAGATCGTGGGGAGCTATTCATGACCTCGTCGCACACCAGTGACTGCTCGACAAGATCTACCTCTGAAAGTGGCTTATAACTTCAGTTTTAAGCTTGCAAAGGTAGGAAATAAAGAGCAAACAGCAGTTCGCCTAAAAATAAGCCAAGATCTACAGATCAGAATGCCCGACCGTGAGAGCAACTAAAAAAATCCAAAGAACCTACTCGATACCACGAAGAAAGACTGAAATAGATATTAAAAATCAAATATTACACTCCAATTGTAAAAATGAGGCCTTATATAAGCTAAGCTATACAAACCTAAATATGGAAACTATACACCGTTATACATAATAATCTAACTTGTCATATATAATAATCAAACGTAATCCGCGGTGGAAACAAGCTTTAGGATACAAACAAGGAATTTTGGGTGGATATCCTTGGTAGGTGTGTAGGCTCTGGATCAAGGAGTTCAAGCGTGGCAAGGATTGACTATGACAGAAGCGAGCATAATCGATGGAATGGAGGCCGATGAGCTTGGGAAGAGGTGGTAAGTGAAGAGGGAGGCCATGGATGAGGATTTGAGTATGGATTGGGTGACGGAGGTGTATGCTTCGAACAGGAGAGTAAATATAACTCTTTAACGGAGTTTAAAAAATAACAGCTCTTAAATATGAATTAGGTAAAGGCTTTTTCACCTTCAAAATCATCGTTCCATAACTATAAGAAAATAATCTAGGTCGATTTGTTTTTTTAATTAACGGGTTAATATGTCCTTTTTCGAGCTTATTATCAATAAAAGAGCTTAATGAAGATTAAGATAAAGTTCGCTTATTTTTTAATATCGTAATAAATCAGGGGCAGAATCTAGAAATGTAGCTTATTTCTATTTTCACCTCGCTCACCCTCTTAATGAGAAGTATTTAGTTGAATCAGAATCTAGTTTTGAGTCAGATTCGGCTTATTTTCAACTGCCCTGCAGTTGTTATTCCCGCCCGCCTGCCTGACATAATTTAAAAATATTTTATTATTATTTTATTTTATACTTTAATATAAATAATTATATTATTATTATACGTGAATAAATAATTTATAATATTTTTATTTTTACTAAATTTATTAATTTTTCTTGATTATAATAAAAATAAAAAACGAATATAAAAAAATTAAAACTGTAAATAAAACAAAATCAATGTAAACAGTGTGCTCAGAATTTTTCTATCTCAACCTCGTCCATCTCTGCCTTGTTTAATTTTTAAATGCGAAGGCGTCGAGATCAAAAAATAAACTGACCGGCCGATGGGCCGCCTGGTCCAAACTAACCCCTCCCCTTTTATCCCTAGTGACACAATAGCCATACCTCCTGCCACAATGGTGGAGTTTTTACTGATAGAAAATGATTCTTTCCAATGTAAAACAAATATTTTTACTTTTCTATTCACAACTTTTTTGTAATGCAAGACAAAACATTTAAAATTTTAAAAAACAAACAATTAATGTTAAAAGTCATTTAGCTTTCAAAGAAAAGTCAAAAAACAAACAAATTTCAATTTAGGGTCAATTTCCAGCTTAGTGTCAGCACCATTTTACAAAACAAACGCCTTCTTTCAAAATAATCATCATTCATTAAACTACTTCCACCTGAACAAACTAGTCTTTCATATGTTTTGAGAATCGTATTCATCAAATACGCTTTTAAAATTATTCAAACCGTATCCACAACTTAAATAAATCTAATTTTTATATCATGCAAATTACACGATACAGATCTTTTAAAATAGAATCATGCAAATTAGCATCTTATTTTGAGTACAATAAGAAAAACAACTAATAAAAAAAATTTCTTAGAGGCCTTCTCATGAGGAGCTTCCATTCAACTCATAGTTATAGCTCTATAACTTGATTATTTCATAATAATTGTTATACCACAAGTCACATTAAATTGTTAATTAGTAGTATCTTGGCCTCAACTGTAGTGTACAAATATTAGGCATCTTGTCTAGTAAAAAAGTTACATCCAAGACCGGGACCAATGATATGTTTATATGCTCCAATTTTTTATCTAAAATTAATAAATCATAAATTATTTGTACCTCAATCTTGATATAAAACAAGATTTAAAATGATTTTGAATATGTAATTGAATAAAAAAATTATTACTTTTAATTTCAATTATTGTTAAATTATTATTATATAATTAATGTTATATTTCAATTAATATCTATATATGTAATACAAAAATAAGAAATCAAAGTTAATTCATGTTCGAAAGTATTTAGGGTGAAATAGTGTCGAAGGAGAAATGATCAATATACCAAACTTTGTAATATCTCCTTTTCAATTTCAAAGAGAGCATTTCCCTTTTTTTTTACTATTATTTGTAATCTTTTTACCTAATCTCGACCAATCATAATATCTTAGGAAGCCCTCACCTCTTCTAGTATGCCTTGTCGACAACCCGTCAACCTCGCGAATACACGTTGCCTCATATAATGATTTGTAATCCATACACGAGTAAAACGGTCACTGGGCCATACATTAATACTCATAAAAAATAAATCAACTATATAACAATAGTTCAAGAGTTATTACATTATTTTAACCAAACATATATCAAAAGTCAAAAGTTTTAATACATGTTATACAAAATGAATACCAAAGCCACGCAATCCGGCTTCTTTCTTTCTAAAAACGCCCTAATGAGACCGCCCTCATGTACACCTCGTACTTGAAATAATGATCCTCGACAGGCGAAAGCAATGCCCGCAGTGAGTGTAATTTCTAAATGGGATATTTCTCACCTAAGTGCACACATGTCATGGCAAACAATCACACTCAAGCAAATACATGATCCTATTTCAACGTCTATACGCCTTAACCCATGTCTCTAGTCCTCACCGACTCCCTCACACATGTCTAAGCCAAATACGAGTAAAATACAGTTTTCAAAACAAAAGCTTTTTGTTCTCGAAAACTTACTTGTAAAACACGTGAAAATTTTAAATTTACATTTTTCAAAAAAAAAAAAATGGGGCAAAACGGTAATTTACCTGAATAGTCCAGAGAAAAGTTGGTATTTTTCTAGATGTCAGATGATGAAACGGATTGCACTGCTAATCGCCTCGAAATCTAAATACCTACACAAATGGACTTTGTCAATCTGATATAGCTGGAATTTCACGTATTTTGAGGCAACGAAGAAATGATGGTAATACTAAGAAGCCATTTAATGACACATGGTGAACCATGTGGGTGACACATGGCAAGCCATGTGAGTGACACATGGCATGCCATGTGTGTGACACATGGCATGTGTCAACATGCATGGCTCCTTTGAACACTATATAAGGGCCTTCACACATGGGGTCTCAAATGCAGTGGGGAGCAGCAAGGAGAAGGAGGAGGAAGGGAAAGGAGAAAGGGAGGAGAGGAAAAGAGAAAGGGAGGAAAGGAAAGGAGAAAGGGAGGAAAAGAAAAGAAAAGGAAAGAAGAAAAGAGAAGAAGAAATGGGAGGAAGAGAGGAAAAAGAAAGAGGCAAAGGAAGGAGTGTTGTGAAGTGAGGAGACCCATTCGGAAAAGAACCCGGAACTACGCTACAAGAGGTAGGTTTCCTCCTACTCTGGTTATTTTATCACGCCTAAAAATGGTTATGGCCTACTGCTTGCCCCACTTCCCGAGCGAATCCTTTATGTCAGGTAGGTTTGTCGAAATGTGTGATGGTCAGCACCAATCGAAGTTTTGGGACCGGCCCAAAACGTAACATTGTGTTTCTCGACAAAGAAAACTTGAGCGGCAAACAGGGGTGTGCCCAATTTCCGCGACACCCTGTGGAATCGGCCGCCTAACTTCGACGGCCATAACTTTCTCGTATGAATCCGATTCGCGCTCTTAGACTCTAAGGAAAGCTCGCCTAGTCTAGAATTTAAGATAAAGTGCTCACCTAAAAACGTAGGTCACATCGGCTTCGTCACAAATGCTTGAGGAATAAATCCGTCTGGCTTCCAACTTCTATTTTTAGAACCTAAGAACCAAAATGCTTCGTTGGACTGAGATATGGCCTAAGCAGGAATTGCGTGTTGGATGTTTTGTGTGTATTTACAAAACCGGACTTTTCTGGGTGGTGTCCAATATTTCTGTGCCAAGATACCTAATTTACGGGCTCAATGGCTAATGTGTTATTGCCATAAATTCAACGACATACCGGGTGAAATTATGTGACATATGTGTGATGACGATGGAAATAATTATATGCATTGACGTATGATTGACACACTATGTCTCACTGAATATGAATTATAGCATTACTTTATAATGGTCAGAATTATGTTAATACATGCTTGAATGATGTTGACATGAATGAATCAATGATAGAAAAGATGTAGTATGCTTATGTGATGTACTGATTTGAAATGTATGGAATATTAACATGACTACACGTATGCCGATGTTGAATTGAATATATGGAATGTTGTGCATTAGACATGAGTGTTCATAAGCACACATACAGAGCGGTGGAAGGTCCATGTGAGTGTCTTCATACATTGGTCATGGGTTTGAAAAAGTGAAGTGGGCACAAATTGCATTGCATTGGTAAAGCAGAACACCGCATTACATGGGTGTGTGTACATGGTATTGAATATTTGGCACTACGCTGGCACAGACCGTGTGGGTTTCTGAAATGGGACGAAGTCCAATTCAGTTCCACAGTGTTAAATGAAATGGAAAATGAAATGTGTCGATGAGCAAGTGTGGGATAGATACTCCCCTCGTAAAAAGCCCAAAACCCGGGTTAGACAAAGCAGATACACAGTGAAAGTCCAAAATGCGCCTGAGGGTAAGAGACCCGTGGTAACCCAAAAGTTCGTTGCCCAAAAAGATACGAAACGATTAAATAAATATCACATGTACTACGGGTTAGAGACGGAAATGACCGAATTTATAATTTCCCACAAGATCATATCGGGTGGTGTCATCGAAGGTTGACCTTGCAGATTGGGGCATGTAGAGTGTCATCTCATACATGCATATAGTTTTTTTTTTCCATGATAGACAACATGATGCACTGGATTGGTTAAGTTGATTTGACTGTGAAAATGATCATTCAGATGTGCACCTAGCGGGAATGCACTGTAGGATCGATTCCCACGGCCGTTAGCTCACACCCCTGCCAGGACCTCCCTTTCTGTGCACAGAAGCGAGATAGCGCACGCACCCTGGGAGTCTTGATTAGCAGCGGGGTCGGACTCCGTGGCCTTAATTCATGTTTTCAGGTATATATTAGAATAAACTAGTTTTAATATATGTTTTAAGAAATGACGTAATAACTCTGTGATTCATAAACGTATGGTTTTGCAATCGCATGGACGAGTATGGCCGATGGGCCCTATCGGGTCATTTTATTTACGACGGCCTCACGATACGGCACACACACAGTGCTCGTAGTCGACGGCGGTCAATCTTAATTTCGCTGGCTGCCACATTACTACCGAAGCCAAATATATCGACAACCCTCAGACGACTCGTTGGGGATAACTCTCCAACAATCTACGGGCTCCTCCGCCAAGTGAATTGGCTGACACCCTTCAACTCACTGAAAATCTTCCATTTGAAATTCCTTTTCACAACCATTTCTTTTTATTTCTTTTTCTTTCATGTCATGCACTCACACTCCCACAATCTATGGTGCTCCCTGCATATTCACGCATTACTATTTAAACAATTGATGCTAATATTTTGCATGTATATATTAACACAATTAACTCACATAATTCATGTTATTCAATTCACAATCAATAACACCAAAATTAGCTCACATGAGCTAATAACAATCCAAGCAATTCATTTTGAATCACCCAACAACACAAAAGTAATCACATTAACATCACGGAACAAACCCTCGTCGACCGCTCACTGCGACACAAGTGTGGATTTTCTTCACTAGGGTTCAAAAGATTTTGAGACCGAAACACTACTATCTAGGCCTCAACAAATCCTCATCCATCTCTTAACCAAAGAATAAACCAAGTAGGAAAAGATCCCTACATCTTGGAGTTATCAGAATTCCACAAAATCGGTGCCCACGCATAGCCCTCGCCGCGTATAACAACTTTGCTTCGTCTGGCCGGTAACCGATCATCCGAACGGTAAATCTAAAGAAGTCACTTTTCTCTTCTCTAAAACAAAGGGTCCACCTCTCACTTCACGACATTTCTTTCAATTCGAGTAGTTAAGACTATTTCTTATTTTGTCTTATTCATTTAATCTTTTCACATAATTCCATATGTGTCCTTTAACTTGATTTTCGACACATGGTTCAATCTAAGTCATTCATCTCCATCCTCTCACTAATCATGCAACATGCACACAATTTTATTAATGTGTAGCAGGTGGACTTTTTCACATCACATGACTTTCACAAGCCATTTGCATAAAGACCCAACACCTTACATTAAAAACGTGAAATTTTGATCAGTTTCTAATTCTACGAATTCGACGCTGATAAATAAATTCATGGTACTTGCTCCAACTACGTCTGCTTTCTATTATCCGAGATTCGTAAAATTCTGATTTTGACCGAAATTATCATTTTACCCTTTTTCAAAAAATTAAAATTTTCTCGGGTTTTACATCTTTACCTAAAATTTAAGTCCCTACAATGATGGGCTACCAACTTAAAAAGCCTAGGGTCTCACAAAAGTTGAATTATACATATGAAATGCTAAATATCTTATTTTTACTACTGATAGATTTGATTCTACAGCGGATAGATTTTATCCTCTTTGACTAAATATAAGTTCTTGCACTAAAGGGTTTAAAAATAATAATAATAAATGCTATTTAAAAAAAAACAACCGTCCAATGATTAGAAGCAACAACGATGACCCATTTGTGAGAGAATTGGACCTGAGGCCCACAAGTTATTTTTGTTAAACACATTGAAATAAGCCCCATGGGACCTTGCCTTTTGCATCTTAGATTGCTTTGAAGGATCGGTTAGGTTAATTAGGATCATAATTTAGAGGTACCTTCAAAATCACTGATCAGCTCTTCATCTTATTATATGTTTTAGATAAATTATTTATATTATGTATAAAGTGGGATTATGCAATTTGACAGCTTCCAATTACATGATACAGATCTTTAAAATATAATCATGCAAATTAGCATCTTATTTTGAGTACAATAAGAAAAACAACTAATACAAATATTTTCTTAGAGGCCTTCCCATAATCTCAACAAATCACCAAAGCAAACTGAAATGAATGCAAATTAAAGTTTCACACAATATATCATATTATTCATACGAAGACACAACTCGATACACGACATTTTCACATTATATATAATATATGCCTCAGCCTTATTTTGGGTACAATAAGAGAAAAAACTAGTACAAGGCTTTGCTTAGAAACCTTCCCACAATTCAACATATCACCAAAGCACACTTCAGCCGTATGCAACTTAAAACTCCACATATAATGAACGATATATCACATTACATAGGATGAGATAACTTATTCACACGATAAGACATAACTCAGTAGACAACATTTTCATATTATATGCCTTGAGTATTTATGCTTGAACAAGGTGGTCATCGATGTGCTCGCTGAGATGAATTAAAAATCCAAGCTCTTTTAGTGGAGCTGAGATATCTTTGTTTAACTTCACTCTAAAGTCCAATGTACCTCAAAGTGAAATCACTCCTTTCGAATTACTTAGCAAGATCTTGAAGCTCTTGTGCTCTTCAGATATCTCCTTCAATGACTTTAAAGTGCATTGACTTGTTTTTTCTATCTATAGCTTCTACGATTTCTTTGGCTACCTGAGTATTCCCATCTTTGATTTTAAGTAAAGAAAAAAATCATACTTCATTAGTAATGAATTATGCTTTTCATATTATCAAACTAGGGGGCACTCCATACACTATGTTTTACTATAAAAGTTATGTTGAGTACTAATTCATTTTGATTGAAGTTAAAAATAAAGAAGATATACGCTTTCATCATTTTACATCAATAGAAAAAATGAAAATGGAGTTAATATTTAGAATTTGTGCTAGTTGATAGTAAATCTTTTAACTCAAAAGGAATAAAAACATAATCCCATGCAATAAAATTAGAAACTAGAGAAGTTATAAGAATGACAATAAATTAAGTAGGTCAAAAAAAATTATATGCAGGTGATATATGCGGCAAATTGTAAAGCATTTGATGAATTGTTTGTGCAGATAGTTAAACACATGGATTACCGATAGCAAAGTTCCACACGATGACAGAGCCGAGACTGCCCCAATCACCTCATGCAGATGACATTTTTTGGAATATTTTGAGGACTCACATTAGAGATGTGGTGTGGTTTTTCCAGAACATTTCATGAAACTCTATCAGCAGGAGCCCTGATCAGAGTTTCTGCCTGAACCTACCCGCTAGAACCATATTTTCTCAGCAATCAGACAAGTTAAATATAGAAGAGGAGCTCAAGGCAGTGCTGCATGAAAACACTTAGCCTTGCACCCTTAAATGGAGAAGGGATGACTCATCAAGTCCATTCAATGTACGCAACTTGTGAGGTTGATTTGTATCCATGTCACATTATCACCTTCACATTTTTTTTTTTTTAATATGCTTTAATTTTAAAGTAGTAAATTGTCTCTGATACTTGACAACCCCCTTCCTATGCCTTTCCTTATTTGAAACGGTGAGCATTCTATCTCACTTGAGCTAGACATAATGGCTTATTAGCTTCACATTTATTTCCATTAAAAAGATTGATATTTGATAACTCTTGGAAGTTCCAAGGGTTATCAAATATCAACCTTCCATTCACACCATGCAAGAATAAAATATCATTTAATTTTTTTTAAAGAAAATCAATGTTTGAAATTATAATTACAACCTGAATTAAAACGCCTCTTATATATATATGGACGAAATTCTACAAATTCTATTAAACGGTGAACCATAGTAATTTTCATAACCAAATATTATAACATCTTTTAGGGAAAGTTTAACTACCAAATATTATAATCAATATTACAACACCTTTTTTAGATTGAATGGGATTCCAGTAATTATAGACTTTTATAATAAAAATGTAATTTACTAATTATTTTACTAATGGAGGACATTTGAAATTCAATTTTAAATTTTAAACATTTGCAATGTGGTCATATTTATAGGGAAGCAAATATAACATTAGTAAAATGTTTAAACACGCTCTTATTTTATTTTATAGAAAATTTTATTAATTTTAAGTTCCTCTTATGTTATTTTATAGAAAATTTTATTAATTTTTTAAATAATTCAAAACCTGAAAAATAAGCACTAATGCCTATAATTCAAGCACAATTGTGACAATTCTATCTATGGAAGGGCAAAGGTATCACCTTGTGCCCTACAAATATAAAAACATGGGGATAATGTGAAATGGAGTTAATATGACAAATATATATCAGTCTATAATTGGGAATTTATATGAAATTGTAATTGAGAATTTATATGAAATTGCCTGTTTTGATTCATGTAATCAACTGTCCTTCCTTGGCTTATAACATTTGGTGGTTGCTAATTTCCTAGCATTTATGATGGTAGTTAAATTTCCTTTAATAAAAGTCCAAACTCTATATCACATCTTATTTCAATTAGGTATTCAACAACTCCATGACTTTAGAGGAGCTTTCATGTCAATCACTTTCATTCTTCTCATTATGAGAATTTATATGAAATTGTCTGTTTTGATTCATGTAATCAGCTATCCTTCTTTGGCTTATAACATTTGGTGGTTGATAATTTCCTAGCATTTATGATGGTAGTTAAAATTCCTTTAATAAAAAGTCCAAGCTCTATATTACATCTTATTTCAATTAGGTATTGTGATCGCTAAAATCGAAGGTTTCACACAACTCACACCATTTAATACTCGCATCGTCCCAGAACGACACCACTCACGAAAAACTGCAAGCAGAGCCTCAGACGAGCTTCTACCTGGGCCGCATACAACCTCGTCCTAATAATCAACAATGACCACATTGTGGTCTATATGAAAATAACGGGCTCACTGAGCCCTCGCATCAATACTCACAAAATACGCCCCAACCAAATATATTACATGGTTCAAGAGTTTATACATGATCTTAATTCAACATATATTAAACCTTAGAATTTTAATACATGTTATTACAACAACATCAAAGCCACAAAGCTCCGCTTTTCAAATCCGCCCCGAGCCGCGCCTTCGATCGGCCCCTCGCACTAAATGCATGATCCCGACAGGCGAGAGCAGGAGCTCCAATAAAGATAATACTTCGCACGTTACTCCCCACCTAAGTGCACATGCATGACAAACAATCCACATTCCAAGTAATTTCATGAACCTACTCAATGTCTACGACCAACCCACGCCTCGAGCCACTCATCGACTTCACATATGTTCTAAGCCGAACGCGAAGAAAATAACCGGGCCAAAATAAAGCTATTTGTTCTCAAATAACACTACCAGTTTTTAAAATATCGACAACCCTCCGGCGCAAACTGGCTGATAACCTTCGAAACAATTCACGGGCCCCTCCGATGTGAAATTGTTGGATAATCTCCTGAATACCTCCGGAATCTTCCGTCGAAATTCATTTCACAAACATTTTCATTTTGCTTTCATTTCCATGTCACGACTCACACCTCAATATTCTAGTCGCTTTAGCGATACGTGAATGCATGATGCCAATTCCAACACATTCATGCCAATATATTCACATGCATATATATTAACATAATTCAATCACATAAAGTACGTTATGTGAAAATCTCAACCAATTACACCAAAATTAACTCACGCTTACTAACAAACACAAGAATCTATTTTGAATCACTCAACACATAAAAATTCACACAAAATATTCACGTGTCACTATTCATGTGAACAAAGTGAAACCTCTGCCATCGCTCACGACCAGCACGCTTAGGAATTTTCCTCCACTGCTCTCCAAAGCTGCGATCAAATTTACTCGGCTAAAACAAGCCTTAGAACATTCCTAACCATTTACATTACTAAATTGTTATCAACACAAAGAGCAGAAAATATCCCTACTCTCTTAGAGTCAGTTTAACTCCACTAAATCGACGCCCACTGCAGCTCCTCGCCCCTCGTAACAACTTTACTTTCGGCTTCCACTGGTAATCTGATCATCTTGAATCACGAAAATCTAGTGCCAAGCCACACTTTCTCTCTCGCATTCTAATTCCAAAGAACTTACTGCATCCTCCTTCACGTTTTTACTTTGAGACCTGAGAAGACAACTATTCATCGCTTTGTCTCATCCATTAACATTTCATTTAATTCACATCATATCCCTTCTTCTAAATCCGACGCTCAAGACTATCTAAGCCATTCCATTTCCATCATCTCTAATCTTCGCAACACGCTGGCCACAACAAGACATGTTATAGGTCATGATTTTTGTCACATCACATGTCGCTTTACAACACCCGACACCCGGCGCCTCGAAAACGCAGAATTCCAAATCGTCTCTCGAATTCGACAAAATCTATTTTCGATACCAGATTTCTCGCGAGACCGATTCCAACAAGTGAAATCCGCTTCTCGTTATCCGACATACGTGGTAAAAATTTCTGATTTTTATCAAAATGACCATTTACCTTTTTTTCTGAAAATTGGAATTTTCTCGGGTCTTACATGTATTCAACAACTCTATGACTTTAGAGGAGCTTTCATGTCAATCACTTTCATTTTTCTCATTAAAACCACCTAGGCACTAGTCATAGCTCTACCTTGATTATTTCATAATAATTGTTGTACCACACAAGTCGTATTAAAGTGTGAATTAGTATTGGCCCTTAACATAGTGCATTCTAAATATTAGACATTTTGTTCCATTATTTCACATCATGTCAATGATGTGAAAGATATGCCCAAATTTTTTTTTTATCTAACATTAATAAATTATAAATTATTTGTACTAATCTTGATATAAAAAGTATTTTTAAAATGATTTGAATATGTAATTGAATAAAAATATTACTTTTACCTAATTAATGTTAACTTATTATTATATACTAATGTTTTATTTTAATTAATATCTATATATGTAGTTCTAAAAATAAGAAATCAAAGCTAATTTATGTTTGAGTATCAAAGTGAAATAGTGTCAGAAGAAAATGATAGCTTTGTAATATCTCTTTTTCAATTTCAAAGTGGGCCCTTTCTTTTCTTTTTATAGACCATTTGTGACTTACTTAAACTTGGATGTGTAAACCATAACATCTTTACCTAAACTTTAGGTCCGTATAATGACGGAAAAAACCTATGGTCTACGGCCATGTGAAAAGGGTCTCACAAAAATTGAATTATACATATGAAATGCTTACTAATGAGGCTTGAGTTAATAGCTAAGGGTTG